>JAOEHT020143321.1:0-12109 GCA_025448195.2 Parazoanthus atlanticus
TTCCGTTTTCCCTTTTCTTGTTTGTATAACTCATTCGTTTCTTTTTTGTTTTACCTGAAGGTGTGTGAATATGAAAATTAGAAGCTTTGTTTTTAAAGCTGTACGAAGATTGAAAATGATTCATACTCTAACGTTCACGTTCTCTACAAAACTACACATTGTATTCTGTAATTAAGTCTATTGTTTTGTAACGTTCTCATTGATGTTCCCATCCTAGTTGCTTAAGCTCTCTATTTACTCCTTTTAAGATAGAAGAATGTCAATTCATATAATAAATGCAATTATGAAAAATAGTACTTACCTTTCTGTGAGTTGCACTTTGTCCTGGATAATCAGTGGTAGCAATATCTACAACAAAATATTTCAATTATTTTAACTGAATATTGTCTGTTTGGAAACCCTACGAAACAGACATGCAGGGGAAAACCAGCCCTAAACCAACTAAAAAATTCAGTTAACCTGCCCAACAGTACTGGTTAACCCTTTTGAAGGTCATTTATAATTTAGAAATTTTTTTATGTCATACAGTCCTAGCAGAATCAATGCCGCAAAAGTATTTGCCGGTTAAAAAAATGCTAATTTTGGCCCCATAGACTGTAGTGTCATTTCATTTCTTCAATTTACCTAGAGACTCTAATGACCATAATAAACCAGGGCATCTTGGATATTGAGTGAAAACCTTCTTACAAATAAAATTGATTTTTAAAGAGGTCACATCATAGTATAATTTTGTTATTTAAAAACCATTTTAGCAGATCTAACACACGCTCTCATTGGCTAATCCAATGACACAAGGCAGTCGTCAACTCAAACGTGTCTCTGTCACACATTTTCATTGGTCAGTGGAAGATGGTGGTGTGATGTTTCCTACCGACCAATGTTTTCAGTGGGAATTTAGAGGACGGCACAACATCGCAGGCTGCCGAAAGTTCAACCAAAAGGAACTTCACAGGTTCAGAAAAGAAGACAATACATGTATCAACAAGCCTCAGTAAAGATAAAATTGATGAAACTACTCAAAGAAAAGGACCCTGTCAATACACTCCAAGCTTTTTGTCAAGAAAAATATGAAGAGAGTCTTCTAAATTTGAAGAACTTTATACAAAGAAGTTGCTATACGAAGTACTGTTGGTTGACCTTTATCCTAGCACCAGGGAAGAAAAAGTCACATGAACCACTGTACGATAAATCACTTAATGACTGTCACCTTGGGAGACAGTGAGTTTTGTTCATCCTCGATTATGCATGTTTCATCTCAGGGAACACTGAGAATCTCGGGAGAACATAACTCAATGTTTCCCTTGGGGCCAGTCACTAATAATGTATAATACTCAGGTAATACAATTTCTTCCAGTGCTCATTAAATATGTTTGCACTGACAAAAAATATTTACTACAACATGATTCGAAATATATTCAATTTACAGTACTTGCGAAAACAAATTTGATCCCTAGGTAAATTTTGAATGCAGATTACAGTAAATACTAAGACTGCTGATACAAGTTTCTTGTAGTTTTTTAAACCAATGAACAAAACAAATGTTGAATATTGTGCCATATACATTAAGCCTTGGAAAAGTTGATTGTTAATCATTCAGTCTTCCAAAGAGAATAACAAAATGAAAGAACCAAGGTGCTCACTTTGCACTCACCTCACTTGGTTCAAAATGTGTTTGCAGGTGGAGTTTGGTTGCCATGACAACAGCCTACAATGAGCACAATGCTGGTTAGTAACCTTTCTTTCTTAGGCAGCTTCACTTCCTTTCATAATAAGACAGTTTAATTCACAATACTGACATCTAACATGTTGAATATTTGTTCTTCTACATAACCAACAAAAAGATTAGACAAAGTGTAATTTGGTCCCATTTTAGTTCCCATTGCCAGTCGCCAATAATTTGCTTAAAGAGGTCTTTGAAAAATGAAAAGCAGTTAAGTGTGAGAATGAGTTTGCATGGCTAACTGAAATAATGTGTCAGTGGAAGGTTATTTGACAGTACACTGATCAAAAACTACTTTGGAGCCAGAAGATCTTCATCTATCAGAGTTACAGTACACAGAGAAGTGATATCATTGGTGAAAAGGAATTATTGTTGCCTGAAAAAATTAATCGTTTTATAATAGTAAGTCATGACTACATGGCCTGCTCCAAACCAAAAAGATTGAAAACCATACTCTGAACAGTGGCACTTACTCCTCCGCCCCCTCCCCCTCCTCCCAGGATTGTTTTATTGAATTAAGGAAGCCTGGGAAAGAATGTTACACATACACAGATCTATGGGTTATGTAATTAGAATGAAGGATTATCATCATCACCAAACGTAATGATTAAAATCAAATTATCCATTTTATAAGTGAGAACTATGGCATTCTTACCTCTTTGTATTTGTTCCTTGAATGCAAAAGAAATCGAATGTGTTTCTCTAGAAAGCCATTGTTCTTGCAGTCTAACTGATAAATATTCTTGATCGGTTCAAACAACATCAGCTTTGATGATGTAACAACCTCCAGTGCTGAATCCTTCAGTTCATCTGTAGGCACAAGACCTAGATCATGCTGCTCCATCTTACTTAAGCCCTGCGTCTTTTCATCCAGCCATTTTTCAAACTCAGTAAGGGTAACATAAGCAAGAGACTTCTTATTGGAGCAATAATCAAATGTAGCAAATCGGACAATGTAGAGAACCAACGAGAAGGGATTACACGAAGAGTAAAATGCCCTATGAAGACATGCCACAGTTTCTTCCTTCAATTCTGAGACTGAGAGTGCTTCCAGCTCGCGCAGCCAGTCTCTTTCAGATATAACATCATATGATGTTTCATTCCTGCTCTTGTTAGGACTCTTTGAATGGGACTTAGGATGGTTATGTTCAAACATCTGCTCACCCGAAGCCATATTATAATCTCTCTCATCACTATTAGCACCTGAGTTCACATGACAGTTTTCTTTATAATCATTGTCCCATGACCATTGTTCTTCTTCTTCATTTGAATCTTCCCAAGCTTCATGGCTAGTTACATTCTGACCTTGTTCAAGCTGTGTGCATTGCACAGCAAGGATTTTCTTTGACTCAAGGTTTTCCAAGAATCCCCTCGACACAGCAGGATTAACAACACTCAGTCTCTCCATTTCATGCTGGTCTGTCATGGATGGATTACTCGTACTCAACCCTACCAGGTTACCAGTTGTTTGACTATTATGTGTAGTTGGTGGTTCATCAAAAACTCTCTTTTCTTCCACAGTCACAGCATTGTCTACCAGAAAACAATACCAAAACATAATTTTATGTACAACAACAACATATTTCCCTATCAATTTAACAGTTTTTAAAGTATGTACAGGTTATCATGAAAGGAAGAATAGGGGGTTACTGACCACCTGAAATAACCATAAGGGCTAAAAATGCCAGGTGGTCAATACTTCATTTTCTAGCTTTTGCAATATTTATGGTCAGTTCACATACAAGAAAACAGAACAATATTATAATGAATGTTAAGAAAAGATAATTAGATAAATAATTGTACAAATTATAAACAGTAAATCAGGATCAAAATACTTGCGATCTGTGTAAACTAGCTTGTAAAAGGACTGGTATTATATCAAAGAGCCACCAAGAGGTAGCCTGTCCAGGTTTTGCCACAGATAAGGAAGATTCTCCACTCTCCAGTATTTATAAAAGGGATGGATAGGTGCAAATGAAGCCATAAATAAAAACCACATTATAAAAAATAACGCCCACCCTTGATCAAAACTGAAACGATGAATTTTAACTTAAAAATGCCATATATATGCTAGCTAAAAAGTTGGATGCCAAAAACATGCCAACGAAAATTCAAGTTACAAAACACCAAACTGTGAATTTGAGCCCCAAAAAGATCCTTTACATCTTGCTGTAACTGTGCCCATGGGATTTTTGTCCACTTTTGTTTTAGCAATATACACTCTTTTTTTCATAAGAACCTGTAAAATTTGGCTGATCCTGAGGATGTTCTTAATTCAGCCCATACATTTTCTTAAATTCTTGAGCAAATCTCAGCCTCAACGTTCTTATAAACAAGGTTCTTATAAAACGAAAATAGTGTAAGTTCCATTCTTAAACTTTTAACTAGAGGTCGGTCCAAAAGTTTATTTATGGACCTAGCCTGAATCTGTTTGACTAGAGTATATACTCTATTTCTCCTCTGGTCCCTTCTTCTTGTGGAGCGAAGAGCGAGAATAATTGGCCAGAACTGGACTACCGTATATCTTGTACCCATGCTACACCTACAGCTACCCTCGCCTCGCCCCGACCCCATTTCCTCCATCAGTCCATGTCCACAAGCTCAGGTCCCACGCGCAACTGGCTACCACCATAAGCCTGCAGCGTATTATTCACATTAATACTCGTTCCTCTTGAAATGATAATGCAACCCTCGTTGTGGTTAATAGTTAAGGAACCAAAGCTATTATATTTATAGAATATTTTGTATTATTTTTCGCCCGAGTGAACGGAGCCGCTCAGTACGGGACTACCCATGCAATGAATGAATGATGCAGCAATGACTGGTTGGTGGTTAATACCTGTGCGTTCGTAGTCGTAAGCTTCTCTCGATAATCTACAGCGAGTTCCATCAGATATTTTTTGACTTTCTGTTATCACCTGTGCCCTCCAAATTGACAGAAGCAAGTCTCTCACTAAACAAAAGATGATAATGCTTGAAGCTATCATCTTTTTCTAAACTGACTGTCTGTCCGTCTTTCTAGAGACCAGTCTTCTGCGCGGTTGATCCATTTCTCCCAGAAGTCCCTGCGCGCACACCTTCATTTAGATATTTTCGATTTATCGATTGAGACTTCACACTTGTGAAGTAAGAATAAGCTTAAGAAATTTGAACAACAAAGGAAAAGACAAAAGAATACCAAGTTACTAGTGTGCGACGAGATGGAGTGTGTTTCAATATTGTCTTCAAGTTTTGACTTTTCCATTGTTACAGCCTCCACGCAGACTATTATTCTCTTTCGCCGCGAAACGTCGCTCCCTCGGAGGTTACAATAACATTGTTAGGCCATCCCACAAAAATAGACGCTCTTATAAGAAACGGGTTAAACAGAGCTCGGCAGAACCGGGCCGAGCTATTTTATTTTTTACTCAGAATTTTTTAAGCCCCTCTTCTTTTTTCTCTCTATTAATCTTATTTTCCTGACCGACCAACCTTTCATCGCGAGGCAGAGGGCGATGATTAGGGTTGCTGACTTTTTGATGATCGCTCAGTGATTGCACATTTAAACTATCACTGAATTAGGGTAGCTTCAAGTTTTATCTCAGTTATTATTCCTGTAAATTTGTGACAGAAAGTTTCTTAGTTTTATTACTGTCATTAAATAGAGTCGATTGATTGATTGATTGATTGAGAAAACCATGTTTGGAATCACCAATAAATTTGTAATCTTTGTGTCAGTCGCTGAACAGTGGAACGGTCCGCAGAACAATGTACGCGCTCTCATTCGAGTTACTTTAGTAGGACTGAAAGCAATTGGCAAAGCATACGAAGAAATAAAGTCGCAGAAAAAGCTCTCGCTGCCCTTTAATGTTTGTATTAAAGTTCAATTGAAACGGAAATTGTCTTAGTTCCCCATCAGTATGTCAATACATCCACAGATAGATGGAAGAGCGGAAAGTTACTGACTAGTATCGACTATTTCATTGCTGATATGCACACATGCGAACTATTCTGGTATCCTTCATCTATAGGACTCATTCTTATAGAGCGCCCCCCTCCCCAATTCTCGGGCCAAGAAATTATTTCTTTTTCCGCAACACACACTTGCTACTTGTCCCCGATGAAGCTGCGCGCGAATTATTTTCTTCTCCTCCGCCCCTATTTGACTCATCGAAACAATAGGGTTTTGATTACTTAGTCCAAAATGTGAAGATGATATATATTCAGTTAAACGTCCTGAATGAATATATAACAATACCAATCAATAAGCGATGTTGAGTGATCTGTTATCTGGAAAGACCGGAGTTCAGTTCTCCAAAGAGCAAATTAAATTAAGCACTTTGGGTCGTTGGTCGTAGAATTATGCAAGTTAGTGCTAAAAACAACCAACTGTGTATTTAGCTGTTCGTTTTCATCAGATAGTTTCTATATTTGCTTGCAAGTTTGTAAAAAATGAAGAAATGGTGTTGGGAAGTTCAAGTTTACTACATGCATTCGCACATATTTGTCAACAATTGTGGTTGTCAATTATAACAAAACGGCATAGAAAAAGAGAAGCTAAGATTTGATTGAATATACTTTTAGAGTAAAAGTGCGCAGTGGTCCTTTCGGCTTGGCCACTATTATGGCGAGATTGATGAGGGAGGAATAAAATCTATACATTAAAACATATAGCTAAAGTGCGAATTTGTAGAAATGAGATGCCAACGGGAAAGGATCGACATTGCCAGAACAAAGGCCGCGGAGCTGGGGGGCAACATTCTCCGACTTTAATTACGTAATGCCATGCTGAAAAATTCCATAAAATGTTTGCCCTCCACCTCAAAAATTTGCCCCCTCCCCCCCTCCCCACTCTAAAAAACGCTCCGCGGCCCCTGCACCTGCTGAGAAGCACCACCATGACACCGAAAAGATTCAGTGAAAGGCTGCAAGATTCGCCAAGGGTTAATAGAGCCTGTAACCAGGAACTGTTACAAACCTACTAAGCGAATTGGGCTGGTAACTTTGTAACAACAAAGAAAAATGTCTCGCTTAACTGAATTTCGGTATAAAAACGTTATTGACCAAAGTCCAGACCTTAATTATACCCAAGGGAAAACTCGAGTTACTCGTTCTTCACATCCGAAACGACTCTTAATTTTACAGTTCGAGTAACCGACTTATAACTATAACTTTTTTGCAATTACAGTGAAGGAATGGAACTCCCTATCAAGCAAACTACTATTGAACAGCAAATTGTAACTAGCTTTAAATCTGCCCTTTGCATGCACCACGTCGACCAATGACCGCAAATGTCTAGTTTGCATTTACACCTGCAAATGTGTTAGTTGCATATATATCTCAATCACTCAACACCTCCACCGCACTTTCGCGTGTGTGGGAAACCTTTTCGAGTTATATGATAAAAATAAAGAGCACAAACTCGAATTGCAATTTTAGCCGCAAAAGAAGACCATCGTACAATTTTTCAATTTAAATAATTACGTAAACACACTGTAAAGTTCTCATGACTTCAAACTGACAGGTCTGACTATACTTGGAGAGCTCATTTTTTCCCGCGGCTCTATCCGTAACGGTTTCAGCATCTCAAGTAGTGCACATGCCAACTACGAGAGTCCTTTTTTTGTCACGTTTCTACTCATGCGCCCTCTGTTTCACCAATCACATTTCACGTATCACACATACTGATAGTGCTCCAAAGGCAAGTCGACATCAATTTTAACAATGATATATAAAATAAACCTTTGCTCTCAATTCTGTAAGCAAATTATGAGCTTTCTGAATTGACCCCAGGTTTCATTTATTATATCTTAACATATTCACTAGTTTGGTCACTTCACGAATCCGGTAAGCTGACTTCGTACAGAACCTTGCACAGAAATTCCAGACTTTTCCAGGCAATAAATTTGCGAGTTTTACAGTCTCATCCATCATGTAAGAAAAAAAGCTTCTACTTCAACACCCAACCAGTTCAAACATAAACTTTACAGCCTGATGCGACTCGAGCCCAGAAAAGCCAGACTTGCCCAGACCTAGGCATGATTTTCAAGACTTGAAAACAATCCGGCTTTCAATTTCCAGACTTTTTCGAGATGTTCCTAAATCTGTTCGAGCTCTAGATATAGCATACACCTCAGTGCAACTTGGATAAGGGACAAGACCAACTCGTACGCCGTTTTCAGTCTTTAATGACCATTCAGGTTTTCATTTGTTATAGTTTTGGACAGTAAATACCCACACCACACCACAAGACAACTTACAAGAACAACAAGTATTTTTAAAGAGCAACAAACAGACTCTTAAAGTTAAAGCACGTGAAGAACAACGAATACAGCACAAAACTACTACTTCTATAACTTAAGCTATATATACATGTTTATATATGGTACAAGATAAAACTACATTTATTATTATTTTAGAAAACGTTTGTGGGAAACATTATATCGCAAGTCAAATTAAAAAGGGCCCTACAGGGCAAAATTTACAACAAAATAAAAATACAAAAGAATAAACTAGTTAATGTAAGCCAGTAAAAATAAATTGCTATTGTATTGTATTGTATTGTATTGTATTGTATTGTATTGTATTGTATTGTAATGTAATGTATTGTATTGTATTGTATTGTACTGTATTGCTTAGCACTTGGACTCCACCCGTCATCACTATCTATAAGCAATTCTTGCATAGCTATGACCATTGTATCTGTTTAGCTAAAACCGGTAGCATGTATTCAGGAGGCCGGGGGTATATTCAAATTAGACGGAAGGTAGGGAGGCTCCGCCCGCAGGCTCAACCCCTTACTTTTAATATACCATTTTCGCCCGACATAGTTCCCATTTTCGCCCGACATATTTCCCCGATGAAATACTTACACTAGAAAATTACCACCCCTTTCATATACCTAATGTAAAAATGGTACCCTTTCATATACGTGTTAATTTCGGCGACCATTTCATACACTAAAATGCTAATTTTAACGACCCTTTCATTTACAAAAATACAAATTGTCGCTACCCTTTCGGATTCTGCGAGCACGAAAAAGGCAACCCTTTCTGGCGGAGCCCTCCCCCGTATAGCCCTCCATAGGCAATATCCCCCACCCCACCCCAACGGGGAATACAGACCCACATCAAAATTTTACAAAACTACCAAATAAAAACATGACTTCCTTCCTGATTCAAATTTGTGGATGGCTGCAAAACGGAATTTGATCTTCATCCAGACATCATCAAATACAGTCCCGTAATGTAGGTTAAAGTTACAAATAATTCATTTCTTCCCAGTCGTAAACCATGCAATAAGCTGTCAATTTAAACAGCAACAAAACAAATGTTTTGCCATTTTCAGTTCTTTGCACAAGGCACTGTTAAATGTTCTTGCGCTAGTTTTAAATTTATGAGAAGGTTCCAGAGATTTTGTCTTCTATGAACCCCTACCATAGCTGTAAAAGAGGTTCTACGTAGCACACATCACACGAAATGCATATACATAGATACAGTTTACTACCTATAACTAGATTTCCGAACTAACTTCAAGTCATTTACTTACAAATGTTTAGATAAATTCGGTTGTTCTTGAAGGTTCGAGTTATCGAGCCATCTGAAGAAAACTCCAGAACGAATCTTACGCACTTATCTAAATGATAAAATCATAGATTAATTGAATAATTATAGATCACTAGTTCATTCCTAAAGTCATTCTCATACGTTCATACACCACGTAGCTAATGCTGACAGCAGGAACAACTTTCATAAAATTAGGCGTTATTCCTCGATACAACCCTCGGAAACCGTCCTCGCGAATTATTCTTTGAAGCAGTGACACCATATTGTCTCCGCCCGCTTGTCCTTTGACTTTGGCTGCAGAGAAAACATTAATGAATTTTAGAACATCTCTGATAATTTCGCGCGCGAGTGTGCGTCTATCTCATACAATCTATCTCCACAGACGGACACCGGTGTGCTATATTGCAGCACCAATAAATGGGTTTTCAAATGACAAACGATGATGACGATCAAGAAACGGCCGAAGTGCAGCTACCGAACGCTGCTATAGAAATCAACTACGAAAATAAAAGCGAAAAATGGTGAACAGCGGTTTTGCAAATATTTTTTTGACTGGATGCAGTGTGAAGTGTTCCAAAAGAAATGGTCCATGTTTTAGCTGTGCATCTATAGAGTTATGGATACACTTGGGAAGCTGGTATAGCACTCACGAAGCACCCGACTTTGCCTTGTGCCACTTAAATGCTTCTCTAGTGCTCTCCAAACTTCCCGCGTGCCTCCATAACTGGCTAGGCGCACGCTAGCGCTAACCATGGACCATTTCTTAACTATTATTCCCTCACTAAAAGTTAACACAATCATTCAGATCACTTACGTATTGTGCTTCTGTTTAACCCTTAAACGGCCACGGTTTTTCCGACCTAAAATCTGAAGCTTTGAAGTAATCAAAATGAAACTTGCAGTACCTGTAGTCCAAATGAGAACACATCTTTTGATGTAAGTGATGTCATCACTTACAATTTATGCAAAATTAATTATGCAAATTAAGGTTTGAATCAGAAAACAGAATTTTTTTGGCAAAATTTGTTCTAATTTCTTCTTTTCTATTTTATTCTTCATTATTTTCCTATTTGAGCCTGTAAATGCATGTTTTCTATTAAGTTCAAGCAAATTTGCTGCAATTTTGCCAAAATTAAAATTTTCGAAAAATCCAAGATGGCGGACATGTTGTGAAACATTTGTTGTCATACCAACATTTCTTAATTAAAACTTGATTGTTGTTATGGAAAGTAATTAGTCAACCCAAAGCTGCCTACATGCCAAAGCTCGATCTTTTATGTGCAACCATTTGGAAAATCATGGGGGGTTCCGATTGACCCCTCTCCTCCCCTTGGGCCGATTTGTTAGTAAAAATAGCTTGGCCGTATAAGGGTTAATACACTTACTCTGAGCCTGTAGTTTTGTTCTCACCAAAGCCAGAGGGTAAGTAGCCAACTGACCACACGTACTGGACACTGTACCACAGCCAAACTAAAGTTTACACCGTCTGTGTCAGATCGCTTACGTTGTGTGCTTCTGTTTAATACACTTACTCTGAGCCTGTAGTTTCGTTCTCACCAAAGCCAGAGGGTAACTAGCCAACTGACCACACGTACTGGACACTGTATCACAGCCAAACTAAAGTCTTCACCGTCTGCGTCAGATCATTTACGTATTGTGCTTAATCAGTAATATAATATTTTCTATTTTCGTGACAATTAGAAATTATGAGATACTTACACTGCTTAAAATTAACAATCATACAAAGTTGCAATATTTAAAATAAATCGCTCGCTATCTCACTCTACGTACTCACTCAGCCGCTCGCTCGCTATCTGTATTGATGGGTTATAAATTTGTAAACCTTTGTGTCTTTGCTTTAAAAGATGACCCTGAGCGATGGTGGTAGCCGTGATTGGAAGAGGCACCACTTCAATGTCAGCAGCTAAACACGAGGGTAAAGTTGACCAAACGGGGACTGCGTTTAATATACTTATTCTGAGCCTGCAGTATCGTTCTCACCAAAGCCAGAGGGTAACTAGCCAACTGACCACACGTACTGGCGTCTGTGTCAGATCATTTATGTATTGCGCCTCTGTTTAATACACTTACTCTGAGCCTGTAGTTTCGTTCTCACCAAAGCCAAAGGGCAATTAGCCAACTGCCCACACATACTGGATATAATAATAACAATAATAATAGTAATTATAATGATAATAATAACGATAACAATAACAATAACAAACAAAATTAATAGCAATAATAATAATATTGATAACAATACTGATAGTAATAATAATAAAATAATAGTAATAATAACAACTTTATTTAACATGGGGTAACACACTACAGCAAACATGAAAACCCAGTGGCCCTCTTAACTCTATCTTACACGGGCTTTTTGGAGGTTCCTGGTTACGGGGGAAGGGGGCGGGGAATTGCCCGCGGCCCGTAGCTCGTAAACTATTAGAGGGAACACAATGAAACTTGGAGGATATGTATATCTTCTCAATCTAGGCAATTTGAATTATCTTTGGTGGACGTATGACGTCATAAAGCCGCCATCTTGGATTTTCATGACATCCAGAAAAGGTCAGTGTTATTTGACTCAAAATTAGTGGAAAACTGTTGGAATGAACTTTAATTAGTAAAAACTACAGGTTTCACAGGGAAAAAATCAAAAAATTTAAATTATGGGAACAATTTAAGAAAATTTTAGGAAAAATTTCGCTGACACGTCACTCAGAAACTGGTTGCCATGGAAACACGTTGATGAAAAAACAAAACTTTAACACGCGAAATGGTACCTTTAACGGTTCGATTTTAGAGAGGTTTAATTTTGGCGCAGGCTTCGCCCCTCCCTCCC
>JAOEHT020143385.1:0-12106 GCA_025448195.2 Parazoanthus atlanticus
GAATAGGTTTACTACCGTAAATGTACATTGAATGTAATTACACAACACGATGTAGTCATCCGATTTACCTGCTTAGCGACCCAATTTAAATAAAAAATAGACATTACAATAAATTGGTTATTTTCATCAACAAAATATTCGCTGAGCACAAAGTTCATTAAAAAAAACAAACTCTAGAATATGCAGATCTTCAAAGTTCTGTCATAACGTTCCGTTTACAGTCAAGTGCAGTTGCAATAATATCTTTGGGTCTCCTAACCTGGTCATTTACGAATAATTGAATCATGTCAAGTGCAAGTTGCTGGGGTTTGTGAGTGAGATAGATTCGTAGTAAGCCACGCATTGAGTATTTCTTTGCTCATACTGAATATGGATTTTAATTTAAGATTACTAACTGCCGCTGAATTCATGCCCTCAAGTCAATACTCGCCTCGGCATAATCGTAAACCAATGAAAAACAGCTGCCTATCAGCTCAACTTTAGTTCAAAATTATAATTTTCAATGTGTCTGAAAAGACTACTGAAACTTAAAATAAGAAATATCTTGGTCTTTGGCAGGCTCCAAGCGCGGGAACATCAATTTCTTACACATATTTGTGTTTGAATCATTGCACCGTCTTCAGTAAAAACCGTATCATGAGCACATTTTTGTATTTTGCTATTTGGCCAGCAGATAAGCTGTACAAAAACCGAAATTTTAACCTCTTAAAGTTTAATCAGCCGCATAATTGTTTCTCGCCATGATACTTCTGAAAGAAATTGTACAACAATAGGTAATAGGTGCGAAAACTCTGCCATTTCTTACGTAATTTCGAAACCAATTATTTTTGTAAATTTAAGTATTTCTAAAACATAACTTATTTAACTGAAGATTCGCCGGTACCCTGTTTAAATAGTGGTTTACTTCCACTAATGGTCAACAAATTACTTTTAAATTGAAACTGAAATGCTATTTGAATTAGAATTAACCCTTATCTCTGTTTGAACCGTACTTTTTCATAAAACTCCTTCTTAACAAAGAAGTCAGTCTTCTCGTTGTGCTTCAAAATGCCGATTTTGTTTTTAAAATACACAATATGTTCCCCTTGCCTCGTCGCGCCTTTCACAAACCCTTTACAGTAAGGTCCCATGTTCTCGCAATACACGGCTGCCTCGTGGACTGTTCTTACTTTGAACGTACAAGACAAAGTACTAACAGATCCCAGGCATGGAAAATCCCCCATTTTGGGATTATCTTTTCCCTTGAACCTCACGTACCGATTTCTCTGCGGTTCTTGTTCATCTTCCATTACAGCTCTTTCTGCAGATTTCATAGAATTCGACTTATCGATATCTGGACGCAAGCTGTTTCCGTGCATAAAAACTGCTCTATTTTGCGTTGAATTCCTCTCCGTATTTGAAGTTTTAGACTGATTACTGTTAATTGACTGACGCAGAAATTCTTCCTCCGCATAAAATCTGTGTACATTACGCTCACTTCTAGCACGGTGGTTTGGGCCTTTGATATAATTTTGTCCTTGTAGTGATCGTTTTATTTCCGTCTCAAAGTCTACCAGCTCTATGCCACGTCCATTTTCCTCAACTGGTGATTTATTAGAAATAGTAGCTGACCACAGCCCGAGTTGAAAGCACGACACCGCGAGAACGCCTAAACAAAACATGCATAAACAACCACGTTTAAAACTGCGACGAAGGAACATCATCTCCGATGGCAACTGTTATTTTCTTTTATCAAAACAAACGTGTTTAAAAGTTTCTTTTTTCGTTCTTCTGGTGTTCATATGCCTCACCAGACTAAAATATACGCAGTGTGGAGGTTTCGAAGAAAACATGAGATGTTTAAACGCATCGCTCGCCTTTTCCACAGCTCAGCAACTGCATTCTCCTCGCAGTTTTCCAATCAATTTTTCAACAAGTTCTGTAGTTATCTGCCACTTCAGTAGGCCCCGCAATTTCCTTGAAGGCACAAAGTTCAGCTGCTGGTCTCTTTCTGACAAGACCGAATCTTGCCTTTGGACAGACCTTCACTTTCTCACAATATATTTCTCTTCGATTAAAGTAAATAAATATTTAAAATTTAAATTTTGATTTGCCGTTTCAATGCTAACCGGTCTTCTCAGTTAATCCGCGCCTGGAACTGCCCTCGTTGTCTTGGGAATGAAGATGGAAAACTGCACTTCAGACATGTTTCTGTTGGCCTCATTGTGTCATGAAAACGATATTAGCAACCAAAACTCCTAAAGGCTTATTGTTTTGTTTGATACCTTGCGGGTTGCTTGGGAATATTATGGTTTATAGACGAGTTCGTTTACATCCTTATTAATACATGCCCCACACGACTTTTGCAGGTCTAGTTTTTGTTCTTCCAAATGTTTTGCTTCATTTCATATCAACTGACAAGTGTCCACGTGGGCCCCGCTTCAGTCTTTCATTTACAGCCCTCTATCAACGAGATAACTCTAAATTTCCAAAATTGAATAAGTTCGCCAGTCATTTTTTGTAATTAGTGAGGTCTGAAGTTGGTTTTCAAGCAGCTGTGTTTGCGAATCTTCCATGAAGGCAGAATGCAGGTGTTGACAAAATGAGTGTTGCTCTATATGAAATAAATAAACAAATAAGTTATTTTTTAGATTAGAGTTTTCTCGCTTTTAATAGTTTAGAGAATAAAGATTAATTCTCTCTACAAAAGACACCTTTTTTTCTGATGCGTAGTAGTGACAAGTTATTCAAGGAAGCTGAGAAAATAGTGGGTGACACAAAAATTTCTGCAACGATGAAAATGAAATAATAGTACTCGGTGAGAAAAGCGGAGTTGCCTCCCCACTCACACTATAAATTTCGCGATAATAGAAATGAAGCAAACGAAAACTCACACTACAAAATTTCATTTTCGGATCCATCTACGGTGGAGTGGACTCTTCTAAAATATCGAAAATCTTGAAAATTCAGTATCTTAATTTAAGTAAAATTTTCTTTTCAGATTTTGTGGGAGCTCAATTTGCAAAATGAAAACGAGGTTTAAACGGAAGAACGATATTTATTATACGGTAAACACTTTCAATGTTGCTTAGAATCAGATATATTTTTAACATAAACATTGAAGTCGAAAATACAATATTGCCGATTGCGATAAATTAAAAAACGATATAATTTAAAGTTATATTTGTACGGAAAAGAATTCTTCCGATTTCGAATTCAAAATTCTGTTATCAAAATCCGTATAATGTAGTAAAATCCAATATTTAAAACTATATTTACAGAATTTTTAATATTTAAAAAGGTATTTTTGCTGTTCACTAGATTAAGAGCAAATCTTTATAAGCTGACAGAAGCCATTATATCAAGGAATTTAAATCATGCATGAATATTCAAGACGTCTTTTAGAAACTATATATCTTGGTTTGCAGTAATTGTTGGGCTAATTAAAAGGCTGTGTTTTTAAAAATAAGGGAAGGAATTGAGCTCGTCTATAATATATTCATTTAGACAGCAGTTGCCATGATAAATTATTTAACTGAAACAATGACGGCAGTTTAAGAAATATCTATAATCTGCATGATCCGAGTTGCCAGATTAACTTCTTTAAAAAATTTGAATTGCATTTTTCTTTTGTGGAAATTATTTACTTCCATCTGCAATTAGAACCTTCACAAAGAAGTGTTTGAGTCTTTTTCAATGATGAGAATGGACTGATTAAGGCAAAATTCTATATTTTCTTTACAGTTGTCAGTCGATGACATATGACGCATATATTATGTTTATTTTAAATACGACAAATACGTGGACGTGATGGTCAAATGTTGGCTTCTATGAAACCAAACTATCTACGTGCGTTTGAATGCAGAAACTTGATGTGTTCAATACAAGTTTTGAAGAAAAGTTCAGTCCCAAATCGAAGCGTTTTGCGTTTGAAGTTGTTTAGGTTATTCAGAATTTACATTGGAGTACAAGACCAAATATAAAAGCTGACAATGCATCTTGATGCCACAAGTACAAACAATATTCAATGTTAACATAAAATTGGCAGTTTCCTGCCAATTACGTTAAATAACAAACAAAGTACAAGATATGAAAAGAATCAATTGTAAACAACACCGTTTGGAGTTGAAACAAATTAAAAATAATATTTTTAGAGGACAAACAGCGATTGGGCGGCTTCTTGATTGTAGTTTACTTATGACTACCGAAGTTGTTTGAAAAAAGTAAAGGTTGACAATTTTGTAGAATTAAGTTTCTAAACTGATTACACGCTCTTCTTACAAGAAAAACTCTATAAGAGCAATGAGGCTCAGATCGTCAAAACATAAGAACAATCTGAGTATCGGACCCCGCAAATTAAGACCGCAGAATAAAAATGACCCGCTACAGTTTGAAAAAAAGCTTGACTTCAAATTTTGTGCCTTTCTGCATTCATCCTTTTGTAATTTTGAAAATAGCCACCCACAAAATCGCCATTTTCAAAAATGACTTCCTCAATATTAAAGCAAGGACACATCTGCTGACGAGTGATCTCACAGGAGTGCCATTTAACCCCTCCACTTCCACCATATTTATCAACAGATATATTCTCCTTACACTGTCAATATGAATTTTTAAAAGTTGTTTTGTTGAGGATAAAGGAAGTGATCATCCACTCGAAACTCTTTAAGATGAAATGCAAGATTCTCCAAAACTCGTTATAGAAAAGGTATGGTAATGGTGGATAAGAATTTACCAACACAGCATGCTTGACACTTTTTGGAGTGAAAGAGTTAACAGAACAAAGATTTATGCAAGGAGTCAACCAGTCTCTCACTTAATTTATGCAAACTGGTACGCTGTCATGAAACGGGAGAATCGGACGAGGACGCCTCTCTCCCCATTCCCCTTCTTTCCCGGGTCGGGCGACTCCCTTCTCGTCCCATTCTCTCATTTCACAAACTCGCTCAAGAACCCCAAATTTTGGACTTCTGGTTAAAAAGGGGGTTTTGTTTTGCAGTCTATTCAGTCATGACCTGGCAAATTGCCAAAAACTGGTTATAATGGCAATTGAACTGAGCATACGAGTTGTCACACAATCGCACGACCGCATAGCAGGGAGTTGCAACATGTGATAACAAGTATAATTCAGATCAAAATTGCACGACACAACATTCCCATTTGCAAAACCATTTGTGCCTTTGCTGCTCCTTTGTTCTCATCTAGAACCATTTTATATATCATATGCATATTGTCCCAATTCCTCATCCACCTTAAATTTGAGTTGTATAGAAGATCAAGACTAAAACTAAAACTGACCATCAGTAGGATGATTTTTTTTTTTAGTTTCCTACTGATCCGGACCGGGGATGCCATAAAATATATTCAATACAAACCAAATACCCTGAAGATGTAATACTTAATTTGGAACTTCGCAAAATGCATTGTCACCCCAAATTAGTTATTCGTGACTTTCAAATTCAATTTAGCAAATATATTAACTAAAATATCCAATTAGTCATTGTTAAGTTCGGTGACTTGCACAGTAGACCTCAAGTTCGTTTCCATATCAGATCATGTGACAGCGCTCCTGAGAATTTGTGCTTTGCATTTTAATCGTATACTACGTACTTTAAAGATTTATTGAAAAACAAAAATCAAGAAACAGTTTTCAAGGGAATTCACTTAATTATTATCGACCGAAATGAAACAACAAAATCAAATCGAAAGAAGAATGTTACCATAGTTGTTGTTCTAAAAATATCTATGTATAATGCACATGTGTTTTGAAATACAACTTATCCACCAAACCCACATCTAAACAAATACATTCCAAGAGACTGTGTGTTGCTAAACTGATTATATCATAAGTATTGTCAACTCAACTTGACTTCGCTCTTCACCGGAAAAATCGCGGAAATCTTGTGATTCCATTTCCAAAACGTCAATTGGTGTTATTTTTTGCAAAACTATGCAAACAATGTTACATTGATGACACTATTCTAATGACAGTGATTTGTTTTTGTTTTGTTCTTTGTGAACTAATCACAAAGTTGAAAATGGATAGAATAATTGTGTGCAGCTTTGATAGATATTCAAAGAGTTTTAATCATCTTTAAACTGGATCGAATATTTGTGTCTATTTTAACAATGGTGGAGGGAAAGGCACCGTTTGGTAACCACAAGCGAGTAGAACATCTCATGAAATACCTGCTCATGTTGACTGCATTTGTTGAAGGTAAAATATTTTATTATAATGTTAAGTATGTTATTAAGATGGCACTCTAGCAGCTTCGCAGCACTTGCTTTCGTGCCAAGAAGTATTAGTTGCGCAAATTCAAAACCTTACGAATTCGAAGAAAGTCTGCGAGAAATGCTGTGAATAAATTGTGAGGTTTCTCTTCAGAATTTAGTAATTCAGCATGAACCTAAGTGTTCAGTGGATTGCACACGAGCAAGTTTTAATTGGCAAGTTTTCCTTTAATTTTTTTACCTGTTCCCCTGAAGCTGGTTACAGACGATGCAAATTTCGCATGATACGTTTTTGTATGACAACTTTTATTTGCTTGTGCGTAAGGAATGTGAAAGATTTTCCTTGTCAGTGTTCTTGGCTCGGATATGTACACACATATACGAGCAAACTTTGCCGCTGGACAAGTTTTTTCCTCGTTAATTTCTTCGTTGCGTATACATACGAGAGACACGCATACGACCTGGGTTTGCCACTGGACAAATTTTATTTGTTTTCCTTGGTAAAGTAGAAGTTTGTTTAGTAAATAATGTCGTTTTCTTGAAGTACCCGAAAATTGCATCTTGTTGGCAATTCTATCAAGGTTTTTTAATTTTACAGCGGATCAAATGTTTAAACCTAGCTGAAATTTTGTAAGATTCACCGGACATTTTTATTATTTCATATATTAGTGGATTTTATATGATTTGATAATTATTTTTTGTTTATTAATTATAAATAGCTTTTGTGGCAAACTGGGACCTGCGGTGTATGTACAACTGAGTCATATGTTTACAATTGCAACTCGACGTGTTGGCGACTGTGAAATTCAATCCCGAGAAGTGCTTTGGCATATTTCTCACAATATTCACTCACTTCTACACCAATCAAAAACGATAAAGAAGTTTTAGTGTCATTGCGCGAGACGGAAACCTTGTTTGTGCTCGGAAATCTTCTCTCGTTTGTTTGCTTGTCATACTGGTAGTTTTAAATGATTTAACAAAATATTGTGGTTTTAATCCAAGCAATACTATTACTTAAGTATAACTATATAATCTGTTTATTGGGATATCTTGAGCTTCCTCTCTTTGCAGTATTTAATAAGAACATGACACTTGCACGCTAATGAATGCAAACACATCGGATCATATTCTTCATTAATACTCTTTTTGTTTCCTTTCCACAACTTACTGACAGAACAAGTTTCTTTTTGCAGAAAGAGCGTAAATAAATATATTTAATATAAGAAAGGCTCTTTTGCACTGTCACTGTCACTGCCATTGTCGCTGTCGCTGTCACTGTCGCTGGCCTTAACACTGTGTCACTGTCGCTGTCACTGTCACTGTCATCATAATCATAATCATAATCATTATCATTATCATCATCATCATCATCATTATCATCATTATCATTATCATTATCATTGTCATTGATATTGTCATTGTTATTGTCATTACCATTATTGTCATTATCACCAACACCATCACCTTCATCATCATCATCAACAGCAGCAGCGGCGATACCATTGCCAGTATCATATATTGTCGCTATCACTTTCGCTATCGGCCAGTGAACAACATGAATTAGCGTGTACTAAACCAGTGAATAGTGCTTTTCGCGCGCTCTGATTGGCTGCTCGAGCTCTGAATATCCGCCGCTATTCCAAGCTCGCGTGAGTGAGCACAGATGCGAGCGCGCGCGGGTTAGTAATGAAAGGAGTTTTTGTGTTTCTATTCACTGTTTTGGTGTATGCTAATACAATTTTTTTCCCTCAGTGTCGGTGAGCCGCAACGCGGCTCGGTGAATATCCTGCGCTACTCACCTCCACTTCGGAGAATAATTGCTCATTAACTCTCAATCCAATTAAAGCGGTTAATTACTTATTTTGACAGAACAATGTCCCGGACTTGAAAATTGTCTCTAGCAACATTTCAAGTATGAGTTAACCCTCTTCTTCGGCATTAATTTGTTATTACCACTTGTGTTAAGAATAACATTGTAATTTATCGTACATTATAAATTATCTAGTGTGCAAATGCTCAAGTGCTGAAAAGGCGATACAAGATGCTATCTTTGCCAATTATAACAAACATGTTCAGCCAGCTGAGAACTCCACCGCGCCCCTCAAAGTCTGGTTCGGTTTTAGACCGTATCGCGTTATATCCGTGGTGAGTATTGTCGGTTCTATTAAATGTTATATTTGTTTAATAAAGACTTGCAGTTAACCACCATGATCCTTTGCGTAAGCTGTCTATTTTCTTCGTCTGCGAAATAGTCCAGTTTTGTATTCCCTGTTACCGCTGGTTGCAATGACCATAGACTCATTTCTACAGCGTTAGCCTCGACTTGGTGTTAAATATTAAGAAATATAAAATGGTTTTCCATGTTACATATCTTGATGTCTACACGCGGGAGGTTGGGAGAACACGAGAGTAGCGCAGACAAGCCACGACACGTAGCGGAGTGGTTTCCCAGCGAATCGAGTATTCTCCCATCTCCCAAGTGTTGACATCAAGCTATGTCACATGGAAAACCATTTTATATTTCTTTTTTAAAATAATTTACTTGAACACGAACTTGTCCAATATGATAAGACGATGCAAGTTGAAATTCTTCTAAAATGGATCACGAACCAATCAAATCCATTGTTTTATTGTCTCACTAAAGCTATCAAACTCGCCGAACTCTGCGCCGAACTGGCAGAGAAGACTTTTACAACTTTTCTGCAGTTAATTCTGAAATGAAACACTGCATTCAATGGGGGTAAAAACTTAATGAAGATCTATATGACTCACCAATAAAAACCCAAACAAACGCAAAGAATCACGGTACTTTATCGTAAGTCTTTGATCTATCTGGCGGCTTTCACATTTTATCTATTGACAGACTTGGTTGCGGCAACCAGTTTGGTTTAGCATTAAAATCGATACATTTAGATCAGTCTGGCACATGAGCGGACCAAGACGTAATCCGTGTTCAAACCTGTGATGTAAACACAAACATGAAAAAAAATTAAATAACAACGAAAAAAGAAAAATTAAGAGTGCGACGAGATACACTTTATTTTCGACAACTGAGGCAAGTGATCATCATTTTGTGTCATTTCAAAAGTCTATTCTACGGTAACACGAACGTCGATGTTTTCCCATACATATTCTTAATGACAAACTCAAAGCTTGGGCTGCCTGTGAAATAAGGAGATACGTATATGGCTACAAACGGTCTTAAAATGGCTCTTTCACGGCTTTGCACATGCTCGAAGGTTTATTGTCAAAAAACTAAGTTTCAGTGTAATCTTTAAAGAGGCATTGTACATGTTCAGATACAAAACTAAGTGTTTCAGTGGATGTTCTCTTTTAGGCAGCGATAAGGTTGGATTACAGTTATTTGTCCTTTCTTTATGGTCACTTATGAATCATCTTGAGTTGTGTTCTTGGTCGGAAGACAAAGCAATAAATTGCTTAAAAATGTATCGCGATAGCCTTGGCAGAAGTGATTGATCAAAGGTATTTTTGGTGGATTGAGAGATCAGACTATTTGAATAAATAGAGCTGAAAATCCATTGATTCAGCTCAGAAAAAGCCTCTTTTACCTTACGCCATAATGATTATGTTTCCATGCTGGTACAATGCCGGGGAGGCGGGTACTTCTATAGTAGGAGGTCGGGGGTGCTCGTCGTATTTTTTAGGGGTTGAAATTGGCAATTCAGTATACGTATTTTTTAGGTGTTTGCTTAGACAAGAGCGAACTGTTAAAAAAGTCTGGTATATTTTAGGGGTAATCTAGGTGCAAATCAGGATCCCGGCCTATTTTCCTTGTCTTGGTCTTGGTCTTGAATCGGTCCGTCGAGCGAACAAAGTCAAAAAGAGGATGACAATATGTTCATAAACTGTTGAGAGCTAGACATATTTGATGCATACAGGTAACAATAAATGGCATCCGATTCGTACATGTATTTAACTGATAGATCATATCTAATATATGGTGTATGTTCCAGTATTTCTTGGGGTATTTTGAGTCAATAGGGGTATTTTGGGGGTGTAGCAAACTATCGAGGTAAGGTATTTTTTAGGGTATCTTGTCCACTTTTCCGACGAGTACCCCCCGACCTCCTACTATAGGGAGTACCCCCTGGGGGAGGGGGGTGGTACAATGTTGACGTTGACCAGGAACTTGTTAGTTATAGAAGCTAGCTGTGAGTTCTCAAAGTTGCCTTCTATACTGAAGAGTGATTCGGTTTAGAAACAAGATTTTTTGGCAAATGTTAGATACAGTAACAGTACAGATAACAGTAATTTTTGTTATCATTTTTTTAATAATTATAACCAACTGAATCTACAGTGTGCAGTTGTGTGAAATGGGCTCAGATCTATTTACTAACTAAATTGCCAAATGTATTTCACAGAATGAGAAAGAACAGTCAATGAAAATAAATGTTTGGTACAAATCGGTAAGTACTGTCAAATGGAGCATTGAAGTAAAAGAAAATCTGCATGTTTGTTACGCAACATAATGTGATAAACGTTGCAGATAATAATGATAGTAGTAGTAGCAGCAATAGTAATAACAAGTATGTAGGCAATAAATGATATATAAAAATATACGACCAGACAAAGTACTTTTGAAAAACAATTATAATTATGGAAAAATGACATTTACACGAACTTAATATAAAGTGAGAAACTAGCTTTAATAGAATAATCTCAGGTAACCAAGATTGACGTTTTCGAGTTTGGTAAAAGTATTTTTGCAAGATTTACTGAAAATAGGCAAGCCAAGAGTGATTGTGGACAGACTGGGAAATGATGAACTAGGTCGATTTTCTGAATAATAAACTAAAAATATATGTTTCTGAAACTGGAAAGAGAATTTTCTATACAGCTCTAAAGTGGCATACCAAGCATGAGAGGAATTATGGGATACCGAGCATGAGAGGAATTATGGGATGCCAAGTACGAGAGAAATTATGGGATACCAAGTACGAGTGAAATTATGGGGGTTGTACCTTTAATTGTCCACAGAGCGAATCAAACTGGCTTAGCATGAAATTAGGTAACTGTGGTAAATTTGGACAAGTTAAGTTTCTCAGCTGGCTAATTTTGATCTCCCATTGATCTGAGTATTACCCTTTTTGCATGTCAACCTGTTTTACTTTAACTGTATACCATATTCCTCATTAAGCCCCGTGGGGGCTCATTGTTATTCAATGACTGTCGTGTAAAAAGGGAGGGGGAGGGGGGGTTGTAGCCCAAAGACATGATGGCATTCGAGACCTATTAACAACGCCACTCAGCCGCGTTTGCAAGAACGTGAAAGCAGGGCCACGCCTTCAACCACTGAACAACGAAAGATTTAACCTGAGATCAGCGATAACGAGTTCAGAGGCAGGACTGGATATGAAGGCAGGCGGGTTCCTGTTGCGTGGAGTTACGGCATTTTTCGACGTGAGAGTTACGCGTGTTAACTCGAAGAGCAATCAGGGCAAGCAAACGGCGGAGACCTTCAAAGAGCAAGAGAACGAGAAGAAGCCAAAATACCAACAGAGAGTACTGGACGTCGAGATGGGCTCATTTACACCCACTGTCTTCGGCACTAATGGTGGTACATGGTATGGGCGGCGAATGCTAAATGTTTCTGACAACTGGCAGAGAAAGATGACGAGAACTATGCATCTGTGATAACCTGGCTCAGAGCACGATTATCATTTGAGGTTCTTAGATCCGTCCACTTGGGCGTTAGAGGTCCTAGGACACCTCTTCGTAGGGGGAACGAAGTGCTGGAAGATTTTAAGTTGGATGTGAATGCCGCAGAATTTTTTTAAATATTAAATTTTAGGATCATGTTGGCAAGAGGGGAGAGGGTTTTTAGAACTGAGACTTTGAGAACGATTTGACATTTCTTTGTTTGGATTTTTTATCT
>JAOEHT020143452.1:0-12105 GCA_025448195.2 Parazoanthus atlanticus
GCGTCAATTTACTATAACTACCAGAATGCTTTACGAATTTTCTTTCTTATTCAAATCTTTATTCCCTCATGTAGACCAATTGGCACTAATTATCTTACAAAAGAAAGTCGGCAACTGAGCAGTCTGGTAGTTGTAGTATATGACGCCATCATGCAAACGTCCTATTCCTTTTAGTTTGTTTCATTTGCAACTTTCGCCCTTAAAACGTAACAAATCAGCTGCTTGCAGGCCAGAACCATCTTGCAACGAGCTGCGCCAAACTAGAGAGTATTTTATTGCCTTTAAAAATCTTATCAACGGATGTATATCTATAAGAATAATATTGTTTGCAGATTAGGTTGCAGCCAATTTGAATACGACTTATGTACAAGAAGTTTTCAGTACTAGAATTTGTTTTAGCAGTTAGAAACCTGGTAAGGATTTAGCCAGGCAATTGCTGAGAATATTCAAAATATTTATAAGATTATCACAGTGATAGCGTACAATGATAGAGAATCCTCGGCTGATGAACACTTTTGATTTTCTTAGTCAGTATTGGTAAATAAAGATCGATAATTATGGTTACAGAGCTAACACCAAACTATTTAGTTTGCATATTTCTTGAGTTTTGCGTTACCCGTGTGGGCACCATCTTGGAAAGTGACGTGTAATGATTTAATGGCAGGCCTCGTTCACTTTCGTTGTATTCGCTAAGAGTGGAGCCTGGTACTACAACCGTCTCCAGTCACATTTCAAGATGGCGGCAGCTAAATCGCTCGACATTAGCTCTGTGTTATAATTATACAATTTTAACAGTCAATACGGACTAAGACAATGCTAAAGTTTTATTTGAGAGCAAAAGTGTTTTTGGCAGAGGATCTGTTTAAGTAAGTAGGACTGGATCGTAGCTATAGCGTCAGCAATATGACATTTGCATGCTACGCAGGACTACCCGAATGCTTTGTCCACTTTCTTTTGTAAAATAATTTGTGCCAATTGTTTTACTACCGTCATGAGGGAATAAAGACTGAAAAGGAAAGAAAATTCGAAAAGCATTCTAGCTGCAGTAACATGACACCATCGTGCAAATGTCCTATTGGAACGATTGAAACCATTCATGGCACGTGTTACCTAAAAATGTAGTTCTTGTGAGAGAAGTCAAAATGGATAGTGTTTCGGTTTAATGTACTCAAACTGTAGTGTGTTCAGTGTGTATTCTCGGATATTATGTTGGAATGTGTGAATTGCCTGTGCGGTTTATCCAACAAATATGCAGGTAAAGTAATTTACTAAATCCTGGTTTGGTGAGGATTTGGGTTATTGTTGTGAATAACGGAGATGTTAACCTTTCGTTTTCGTGACTAAGATCAAATGTGCGAAAAGGAAACAAATTGAGGCGAACCATATAGCCACTAGTCTTTTCAATTAAACCAAAGAATGAAAGGGAAAGAATCGGGTAGGGGTAGTTATAAAATATATTTCAATGCTGTACTGCCTTGTTAGGTAATTTGGACTAGGGACGAGAAAAAAACCTGGGCCATAGCAAAGGCAATAAGTCCTAAAATCACCCCACTCCCCTGACTCCATCTATGGGACCAAGTCGGCTCGTGAAGATTTTGGAATTTGGGAGAAATAAATGACGATTTTCGAGAAGCGTTTGCTGGGAACAGAGAAACAGAAATAACATCACTAGATTTGGTGGTCTAGTTTGATAGATATTTAGTAACAAAATACTGGGGTCTATTCCAACTGTGGTAAATCCCAGATTTAGTTTCCTTTGAAGTCCCAGTTGCTGATATTTTTCCTTAGCATTGTTCAGTTTAAGTCGTGCGCTAACGAACTTGCCGTTTCTTTTGTTGTTCCTACCAAGACTTAATGTAAGTGGTTTATTTCTGGGTTTTTTGTTCTGGAAGTGAGAAATGTTCAGTTATAATGTGTTGGGACGTTCTTCGACGGGGCTAGTCAAGCACAGTGGATGGTAACAACGGAAGTTGTTGAGCAGTAATACTAAACTGAATACAGAGAATAAACACTGTAACTGGACTTTGAGAAAGTTCACAGTTTCCTAAGCTGTAAAGAATTGCTTCTCGTCGAGAAACAAAGTTTTCCTTGGAGTTTAATGCCGGCAGTTTGAGCTAAGAGTTCCTAAGCGTGGTGACTAGTGTTGCACTATACGATAAATCGAAACGAGGTTTTAAGTTATCAGAATCACCTCTCGTGTGGAATATATATTACTCAATTTTAGATGTTGCAGTCGTTAAAAATGTTCGCCAGTTGATATAATAAAATACTACCATGAAATATGTCTCTTTTGTTGTTGAATATAAGCTTTGCTTTTGATATTTGTGGTGGGTTCAAAGGTAAAGGTTGACAAGGAGACTTAGTTGTGACATGCCAAACCTTTGTTACGAAGAACATCGCTGTTAACGCTAGGGGAAAAAACGAACTGCGATTCATTAATTTGAAATCGTTCTATATTCCTTAACCCTGTAGAAGCGGCATTTTTACCGAAAACCCTTAATTTAACAATAATCTCCATATTAATTTTTAATAAAAATGCCTTTAAGGCAATGCATGCAGTTCAACCGAGCTGGATGGAAACACGATCTTGTAACGTCATCGAACCAACCCAGTGTCCAGCCGAAAATGTGTACAGTCAACAGTTGCATAGCTAGGAGCTACTCTCAACTTCCCATTGAACTGGAAATCCATCGGAGGAATCGTTGCACTCTCTTGTATCGATCATTTCGGGTAGTTAATGCAGACATTCTACATCTATTACTCCTTTTGAATGTCTGCATTAACTACCCGAAATGATCGATACAAGAGGGTGCAACGATTCCTCCGATGGATTTCCAGTTCAATGGGAAATTGAGAGTCGCTCCTTTTGCTTTTAGAATGCTAGTTGATTGCGTTCTTCGAATCAAATATATTTATGAAATGAAAATGTGATTTCTAATTTAATGATAAATTCTGATCTCAAAAATTCTTAATGCATGGGTCTTGGAACAGACATTTTAAGTAAAAAGAGGAAAAACTCATTACTAGAAGTATTCATTACTCGTTGTCAACTTGTAGTTTTGCACAACCGTTTTGATCAAATTTTACACTTCATTCCATCGTCGTTTAAGATCGAAATAGCCGAAGTAAGACAAATTACAACAGACTATTGTTAGAAAATATGTAATTTTGACACAACTTTATTGGTATTAACAAAAACTAACACGGTTTTATATTCTTTGATTTGTGGTCAAAATTATTCTCGTGCGTCCAGTCAATTTTAAAGGTTGCGTTATGCTGTCAAGATCCATATTTTTTACACGAGATCTTTTGTAAGCCACCAAATAATTTTGGCCGAAACTCGTTCTAATTCTTTTTGGCAAATTCAGTCTCGAATCATTCATAGTTAACGTCTGGTTGACAATTTGTTTTTTTATAAATTTATGGTTTGAACCTTGAGCCTGAAACTGTAAATAGTAAATGCGAGCATCGTCCTTCTTATACAAACTTATTTATGTGAACGTCGATTTTTTGGGTTGGGGCTGAACGTTCTTAACTCATTTTAGGACCTCAGCATCAAATGTTCTTAACTGTTCTTGTTGTTTTTTGGAATTGTGTCTGTAGATATTCAAAGGCTGTTCGCAACATCTGACTTAGTTAACATATGTACCCAATTCCATTGCTATCGCCTGTTTACCAAAAGGAAATGTGAAATTACACTGTACTGGTCTCTCGCGATATTTAGTAACGGTTCTCCGTTCCATTTTCAAACTTTATAGAAATAAACGTTCTTTTCTTAGTCTCAGTCTGAGGTGTGTTCGTAAACATGTTCTTAATTTTTTGCATTTTCAACCACGATGTTTCTTATACTGAAAAACGCTACTTTAAAAAAAAACAGTGTAAAGGGTTTGTTCTTATTTACATGTTGCGGTTCAGGCAGTTGCTTATCAGGGTTTCTGTAATCGGGTTTTCAAGCCGTAGATTGACTTTTCCTAGAAAATAGATATATATTTACATCATAGCGTAAACTTAGGGTCAGCGCTAATCGCGAAAACTTTGATCTGATATGCATTTTTCCCTGCAGGCGAAACGCCCATGCGATTCCATGTAGGATCCGCATCGTTCGGTGTCGCAATTTTCTCTTTCGTAAATGGTCATTTGTAACAGTCGATGCCATTTCGAACAACAGTCTATTGTGGTTTTCATGAAGAAGACAAAGTGGTGATCGTGGAAATACAATTAATACTAACTCTGACCCTAACCCTAATCTAAATCAAAATTAACTCTAAAAGAAGAAACTAAATAGGAAAAGGAAAACAAAAGCTAAGTAAAACATAGCTAAAAGAATTACCGTGTTTTGAACCCGTGACCACTACAAGGCACTAGTATTTCCAGTCCTATACACTACCACTGCGCCAATAGCTCGATTCATTGCCGTTCATATTTTTTTTACTGTATTTATATTACAAATGGCATCGACTGTTGTTGGAAATGGCATCGACTGTCATAAATGGCATCGACCGTCTACGAAAGGGAATTTGGCTTCGGTGTCTCCAGTTTAATTCGAATGATCGTACTGTGAAAACAAAGGCTGTGAAGGTTGCGTTTTATAAGTTAATAAGATTAAACATACTAATTCACCCTAATAATCAGATTCAGTCACATTACAATGTTAGCCAACCAAGAAACAACTTTTAGTATTTGTTACGGTAAAACAGTGAATACTTGTGGATTGCACGCTTCGTTGAATGGTCACCTACTTGCTTGAAAATGATAAAATATTTATTTGCCCGTGACCGTGGTGAATGTTGTATCGCAAAACTCAAAACAAAAACAAATGCTTATACCGTTCTAGTGCAATGGCCGAAGAGAACATTAGAGCGTCTGTGATCGTAAGTACTTTCAAATATTTCAATAATTTTCATATGCCGGTTTACTCCGTCCTATTTAACAGTACATACAGACTGTTATGTAGCTGTTGTACGCGCTTGGGGTTTGAAATGATTGTGGATTTACAACAACAAAGTACCTCTCTTCCATTGCAAACTTACTTCTTTGGCCTATCTCCATACTTATTTATCGCAAAGTTAAAGGCGAAATCGATGCAAACATTTATTTCTCAAGTTCTGTTTTATTACCGCCTAAAGACGCCAAACTTACTTCAGTTCGTTGGGAGACCCACTCTGCTCATGTAGTCAAAGAAAAGTATTATCATCTTTCTGTAGATCTTTTCTAAACTCGGTCTTTCCAGTTTTTTTTGAAACGTTACAAATTTGCAACTATCCGTTTGATTACAGACGAACAGACCTTACTGTTCGTTTACCGTGATTGGTTTAACTGTCGGATTGGGCACCAGTTGTGTTCTCTTCTTTTAACTCCTAAACTAATAAAAATCAAACTGGTTTAGTTTGGCAAAAATAGTCTGTGTTTCAATTCTATCATTCACTTCTGCAACTTTCCTTTCACTGAAATTTTAGAGGAGACAGTGGGAGAAGAGGGATAGTCAGTGGAGGGGGCAGTGGGTAGTGGGCAAGGGGATACGGGGTAAGGGAGGAAATAGGGGTAGGGGGATATGGGATAAGGGGGTCCGGGAGTAAGCGGCTAGAAGGTCGAGAGAGAACCACGAGATCACAAGGCTGAACGAGGCGGCCGTTGAAAGCCGAGATAAGCAGAAGAGCAGAGCTGCGAAAATTTGGTACATTTTACTCCCGGCAAGTTCTAAATAGTCGCATATACTCCCTTTGACAGCACTTTCCCGCTATTTTATGATTTAGTTATTTGCGTCTGAAACGTCATAAAATTTTTGACGGTTCTTGTTAGCATTCCTGAGCTGTTTTCTACAACGTAGTCTAAAATGGCTGTTGCTTTTGTTACCACTCCAACCCTTGCAAGAAATGTAGGGAGGTATAATCAGTAGGTTGACCCTTGCAAAGATCTTCTTGGGAGTTGACTTTTTAATTTTGGGAAGATGAACAAACATTAATATATTGAGTAAACATTTATGTTGGAAACCATTTTATATCGTATACAAGAGATAAAATAGGGCTTTATTGCCATTTTATTGCAAGTTTGAAGACTCTCTTCTCACGGTTTTCGTTTACAACTAATTTTTGCTGTTCATTGAAGAAACAGCTATCAAGATAAGGATGATAACGACAGCAGCCCAAACCTCCCGCGCGCAGTGGAACGAGGTTGCGGCGACCCAGATATAAGCCTCTCCAGGATGTAAGCCCCTCCCGTATATAGACTCTTCTCTTTCTCACGTTCGTCATCATACAAACATTTTCCAATTGCATTTATTTTGCTACGTTTTGAAGCTTACATTTGAAATAGATCAGCAGTTCACTGAAATAAATCTTCCTCGCCTTCTGCTTTATTGACAACATCTTATTTTGTTACAGCAAGTGTACTGGAATTGCACCAGCACAAGAATGAATTGCAAAATAATTTAAACAACTGTAATATTCGCTTCGCCCACCCAAGACTCGATCAGAACACAAAGGACACTTTGAACACTTGTTTGATACACTTATGTTCATTCTATAGAGGGTTAAGTTTAAGGGAAGGATATTATGCAATACTTTGATTTGAAACAACGAACGTTGTTACGGTACGTCAGTTACGGTAGTAACTGAAATAATGACCTGTTGCGATATTTAAGTTTGTGATACAAACTGGTATATAGAAAACGTTTTTCTTGTGATATCTCGTTTCCATTTGTTTTGTTTGAGGAATTGTTAACTCCCCTCCCCTCCCCCCCCCCCGATTACAAGCCCACCCTAAATTCCTAACCTAACCTAACGAACACAAATAAGCCCAGACCCTATAAGAGAGATTTACGTTATAAATTGTAGGCTCAGCGTTGACCATGAAGTGGTCGCCCTGGACAGCGGTTGTTATCATCCTGTTAGTAATCGTGGTGATCAATTCATGGATCCTGGGTCTAATCTCCCTTCCTGTCTACAGAAGTAAAAATGCAAAGGCTTTGTTTTTTAACGTCGAGGGTAAGCAATTGATTAAACAACTACCGTAAACTTCAAATTCATCCCCAAAGTTCCACTTGGTAAACTGGAACACTCCAAGACACTGCTTCCTCCTTATTCAACAGTTTACCTTCACACATCAAGAGTTCTTCGCTTTCTAACGAGTTATGCCGCCTTGTTAAAATTCAACTCAAAGCTCCTGCCACTAAACTATTTTAATATATTTCTATTTTTCTTTAGTCACCATTTTAGTTATCAACTTTACAAGTAGTACTTTTCCTTCTTGATATTTAGTACCTTGTAATTCTAGTTACTTGTAGTTTTTATAATTATTATTGACCGTCATTATCTATTTCTTGTAGTTAACAATAGAAGAGCCACGTCCTAAACCTCTGAGGAAAAAAATACCTTCAAGAATTAGAATAAGAATGAGAAGAATAACATGAACAGTAATGATACAAAATAACTCGAGTATGACACAATTTAAGATTGAAGCAGATTCGGACTGAATCTAGGTTGTAACCTTTCAAACTTGCCCTTTCCCAAATGAGAATGCGTTTCAGTTTTGAATTTACAAAAATATTTCCAGGGGATTCACAATCACGAGACACATTCTCAACGGAGTTTTCACATCAAGAGAAGCCACCAGCTGTAAACCGTAACTCAAGCCCTTCCCACAATACCAAGCTGCACCTCATCGTTCAGTTTCCAGTGATATCAGACAGAAACCGTTCACTTGCCAATATCTCCACACCGCTGACGCTAAGGCAACAAGAATACACGGACACACTGCAGAGAAACTTACTGCATCCTCTTGTAAGTCGGCTCACGAGCTATCGAGCAACAGAAGGTTTCGCTTGTCACCAAACTTTCCCATTCTCTCTGCTTTGTAATCCACCAGTTCCTGAGTACCCTATTTGTCTAAGGGAAACGTTTTGACCATGCGATCAACCTGTATCATTGGGCTGAGCACGTGTGTTGCTGCAGAGAAAAATAAGATGTCGGCCAAACTAAGTGACGGGCGATAATCGTTCTGACCGCTCCATTCGTCACAAGTTGATATATTCAATTAAGTTACGACGTAGAACCAGGAAATTATATTTGCCTTAAGCGCACATGTATTTTCGTACCTGAAGACGACAAAGTTTTTCATTCCACCATCTTGTTTTCCCCTGAAGCAACACGGGTTTTTGTCATATTTGTTCAACGATGCAGTTTCGAATCTAACCAATTGGCGAGCGTTGTTTGGGTTGTCTGGAAAAAAGCTTTCTGCAAACAACTTCAATCGTTTGTAATGCTTTTTAGACTTGCCTACAATACGCTGAGCTCACAGAAAATAAATATACTTATGTATTCAGTTCCATAGCATATTGCAACATGTAAAAATATACTACACATACTTTAGCCCTCTCTCAGGTGGTATTTTCCCACCCCTTCCCTCTCAGGAGGGGGTGGGGGGTTGTATCAACCCCCCCTTCTTAATTTAGCCAATTAATTATCGATTGACTTGGAATTTTGCATACACAATGAAACTTGGTTTTTAGTTGACAAATTGTTTAACTCTAATTGCTAAAAAAATTGCATAATTATGTACTTACGTCGTGACCTTGGGTCTCTTTTGGTACAAAAGTAGGAAAAGCTAAACCACTCTAGCTAGCTCTGATATGGACGTAATAATTCTAAACTACCAAAAACCTTTACTAATAGTTAGGTATTATACCAAAGTATCTGTATCAGGCTTTTAATTTGAGAATGTAAATAATATCAGCGATAATATACAGCGTACTTAGGATTTTCAAACTTTTTCTTGCAATAACTACTGTAGCCCTACTTGTTACTCAGTAACAACTTTCTTACTGCTTTTTTGGTATCCGAAACTTCGTACCAGATATTTTTGGTCAAATAAACACATGATGTACCACTTTACAGCGCGAGGAGTAAATTTATACAGTAAGTTTTTGCATAGTTTGTGGTTGGGAGTCAGTCAATCAAATCTATGTGTGATTACTTTTAAAGACACTGAAGGCGTGTCAGATCAATTCTAATTAAGTCCCTTAGCAACCGGGTTTCTTGATTGGCTGGCTCCCAACCACAAACTATGCAAAAACTTACTGTACAAATTAATTCTGTATTTAACTTCTTCCAAGGCGGGCGGGTCAATTTGCCTAAAAGGGGGTATATTTGACTGGTCATAGCTCCTTAAAGAGTATGGGCAAACCCTTTTCTACAAATCATTTTTGGAGTTCTCCTACTATGGTCAACAAATTGGCAAAGTTTTAAAAACAAATCTGTGATCGCTTCTATTTCGGAGGAATGACCTCAATCAAAATTAACATTTGCGTCTTCTACTTAATTTGCAGGTATCAGAAGTCCATGTACTGTATGAGAACTCCAAAGACAAGGACTTTATACAAAATCTAAATCTAAAGGAGTTTAATAAGTTGAAATTGTATTACTTAGGCAGGCGACTTCACTACGTGGACTCCTTCGAATATGCTTCGCTTTTTCTCCAACACAAAACAACAGTAATCCTTAACGCTGACTGTTACATTGGGGAAGGGTTCGAGAAAGTCGAACACAACCTGCTTAAGCAACGCGTCGTTTATGCTTTGACTCGGCACGAATCCCCCGCTAGTATGCGGACCTGCAATACAACCGACCTTTGTGGGCCCGAGGCCAAGTACATTGGTTCCCATGATGCATTTGTTTTCCGTCTGTCATCACCAGTCCCCAGGAAAGTTCTCGAAAGAATTGACTTTCGTCCAGATATTGTATCCGTCGAGAAAGTTATAATTTATAGCCTAAGACATTATGGAAAGTTCATTGTTAGAAATCCTTGTAGAATTCTTCACATTGTACACAACCACTGCAGCAACCTTAGATTTGCAAAGGAAAGATTTGTTGGAGGTCAAAGGTCGAGGTTACACAAATATCTGAAAATGGATCGTATTCCATTATTGGAATTAACAGCTCCGTTCTCCGAACTATAAACCCCAGCTAATAGGAATACCTAAAGAAAAAATATACCTAATTTAGCTTATCATATTGACAAAAATAATAGAATTGAAAAAACTTAGTTATTTAATATTGATTTATCATATGTATAGGACTGTCTGAAATTCAATTTTATTTTGTTTTGAATTTTTTTAGAGGACGTTGGACTTGTTTACAGTTTTTATCCAAATCTATCCAAATAGCTGCAGCAGCAACACAAATGTTGAATTTTCTGTAGTTAGTTCTAGCTGCATTTATATGTAACAAGTTGATCTGGAACTGACACTGAATCCAATGTTATACTGATGCTTTGAAGCAAAAACACAGTGCGAAATAATGCGCATGAGCAGTGTATCATTTGCGAGTTAAGTCTTTGTGGTGTTTACGTGCGACACTTCCACTGATTAATGAAGTCAAATAAGTGACATCGAAGCTATTCAGGTTGCATCTAAGAGAGCAGAATAGCAGTAGTTTCATCAGATATACTAAAGCAAAACTCGCTTTTATTTTTTTAAGTTTTCTTTCAACCTGCTTACTCTAGTCCTCATTTCTTTACAAGGGTGAAAAGGAACGTTCAGATACACAACTTACATTGACGACCAGTAGGCAACTAGCACACGTGCAGATACCTCCCCTTAACAGCATAACTCTTAAGCCTGGTTCACACTTCCGAGATACGCATAAGCGCTAGCATAGGAAAGACAGAGGACGCTGGTGTCAGCTTGTTCTATCTCGTCGCTTAACTGGTATTCTTTGTCTTCTTATATCTTACAAGTGTGAACCAGACTTTATGGGCCACTTTCATGATCATGCGCAGAATAAAGTTACGGTTTCAGCTGGTTGTCCCTTGCGATTTGTAAACATTGCAGATTGGGTGAAGAAGGTGAAAAGGTCGATAAAATTTAAATGAAGATAAACGACAAAACCTCAAAAATGTCACAGAATAATGTAAACAGGGGTTGTGACCACCAGCAAAACACTTGCTTTGCCCTGCGCATGATTGTGAAAGTGGCTTATAGCAACCAGCAGTATATGTACAGGTCTATAACTCTTGGACCGGGCGCACCAATTTATACTGCCAATATATCGCACCATATCAATTTTTTTCATCTCTTTATACTATTGAATTACAGTACATATGAGAAAAGACTTTCTAGAAAACTCAACACGGTCGGAATGACTCACTAAATACATATACTATTAAATATGCGATATACAAGTTTTAGCTCTTTAAAGTGCGTTTTGTCATATATTTTTAAGGGTTACAATAAATACGGTTTAAAATTTTACTGTTTCGATGCAAAATCAATTTCTTAAGTCAGGGACGTTTTCATTAGCTTGTTGGCACGGAACATCTTTAGATTCCAGGCGAAAATGCTTCTTTAAAATGTTAGCTCAAAAATGGAAAATATGAGAACATTTGTGTTGATGTCATTGGTTATTTTCGCAACCATATCAACTATTTACACCGTATCACCCTGAATGTGTGTCTGTCTGTCTATGCATTTGTTGGCGCGCAAAACTGCGCAATATAAGCTAATAAACTATTTTTATTATTATTATTATTGCTTAAGTGAGTAAGTGACTGAGTGAGTGAGTAAATGTGTAAGTGTATGGCCGAATGTATGATGAAGAGGGTGAAAGTAATATCTATTTTGTTGTTGTATAAAGCTTTTACAGTCCAACAGTTTTACAACGTTTCGGAGCTCCACTCAAACTTCTCACCCCACCCCACCCAATCCTTCAGGCAGGCTTATGGTCGGGTACTAGGTTCACACTTGTGCGATAACGATTAGCGCAAATAACAAGAAATCTAAATAAAGGAAAATACAAAGAAACACTGGAGTGAGCTTGTTCCACCTCGTCACACACTTGGTATTCCTTTGTCTCTTCCTACAGTTATTTACATTTCTCAGTTACACTTTATGATCATCTCACAAGTGTGAACCACACTTAAGAACCATAGTATGGCAATCACCTACGATATACAGTATACACATACGTGAAAATAACACTGACTCACAAAGCTTTTGATAAAACATCTCAATTAGTAGATGAGAGATCTGCTTATTCGAAAGATGTGGGTTACAAAGTAGGCTGACTTAGGAATTTTCCGACCTTTGCGCGTAATTCAATACTAGGACTGCTC
>JAOEHT020143525.1:0-12104 GCA_025448195.2 Parazoanthus atlanticus
GGGGTGGAGTTGGGGGGGAGGCGAGGGAGGTATGAGAGGACAGAGCGGTAAAAAGGTCTTCTCACTTTTCTGGACTTTCGTGTTAAGGACAGTTAACTCGCAGATTTGGTAGACTCCATTTTGGATAAAGATAAAGATATCAAATGTTAGAAGACTTTTAAGAAGCGGCAGTTGCGGTTTTGAGAAACTGAGCTTTCTACATTTTTAGGTGAAGCGGTTTTCTTGATAAGCAGAAAAACCAGTAACATATCCTCAATTTCTTTCAGGTGTTCCATACTAGTTGATTTGTATTTACATCCAAAACGCAAGTAAATCATAGAACAGCATGAGGGGGGAGGGGAGCGGAAATAAAATGATTTTAGCAAGGAGCCGGAGGTGGGTAGTTGCCCAGAAACCTCAGTCCATTGATATATATGGCTAGGACAGCCAAATTTGGGCTCCCTGTGCGTCAAATGGTTGCCACCTTTACAAACTGGTCACTACAAAAATGTGAGGTCTGAAAGACATCAATAAAGAATGGTTTTGTTGACAGAAAGAAAGTAAATTTGTCAATCCTCTTTTCCGTCAGCCAATCAACGGCCGAGTTCTATCCCAGTCACTAGTGCCAGGCTCTGGTAGGGAAAGCGCAGATAACGCGACGTCCTTTCCGTTCGATCGATCAGAAGAGTTGCATGTGCTTTGAGCTTGCTGATTATTTGATTTTACGATTCTCCAATTTTGCATCATGCCTCAGCCAGGAAAACTACCTTACAAAGTCGGTAAGTGAATTTAGTTTCACAGAAGTTATTGCGAGTGTGGAAGTAGTTGAAACCTTTTGTATCACCGTGTATGATAATGCTTAGACCAGACACTAGTGGGATTTCGCAATCCAAATCGGCTGTGTTCTGCAAAATTTTACTGTTTAAATAGTAGTATTTGAATAGACTGAAGCTGTAATACGCGATTTTGATTTTTGCAGTCTTTGAAGTTTATTTTGCACGCGTCTCTTTAACGTGCCTCTGAACTATAATAACGGTGGTAATTTGTTCGATCGCGATTTGAGGTATATTTTAAGACTATTAAAGAGTCACATTTCAAATTTTAAGGATTGCAAAATGTGGGATGTTTTTTGCTGATGTGACCACAAACTATCGTTCCCGAAGAGGAAAACAATGGACTCTTAAAAATCTATGCAATGATGAATGAAATTCGCACCTTTAACTATATAGCACGTGAATTTATTTATACAAAAATATTTGCATAAATTTTAACTCTGTGGAAAAGTACTGTGTCCCACCAGGGGCGGATCTAGGATGGTTGGCTAATACACATTTTTGGACTGAGGCTAAAAATCTTAATTTTTTTCAGGATCTCAGCCACAAATGTTCTTAAAAGTGTCATAATATTTTGCTTGTAGAATGGTTAAAATTACAGGTTAAAAATTTTATAAAAATCTTCTTTTGGATACTAAAACGTTTTCGACCGTGCAGTCATCTGATAATCTTAAAAGTGTTCTTGATATTTTTGGAATTGTGTCTGCATAAGTACATTCAGAGGCTGTTCCCAACATCCAACTCGGTTCATATATGAACCCAATTTATGCATTGCTTTCACTGTTTACAAAATTCAAATGTGAAATTACACTGCTCTCTGTCTCAATATTTAGTAACAGTTCTCTTTTCCATTTTCAAAATTACAGAATTCAATGTTCCTTTCTTTAAGTCTCTGCCTGAGGTGTGTAAGTACTTGGCATGTTCTTAAATTTTGGTATTTTTTAGCCTCAACAATATTGTAAAAAAAAGGTTCTTATGAAAAAGCTGAGTTTATGACTATCAAATGGCCTCAGAGTTCCTTTTGGTATTGCATTTTTTGGTCATCAAGAAATCTAGTGCCTAAAGAATGTCAAGAATTTTTTTGAGTACACAGTACATTCCACAAGCAATTCTACATGTCCACAGCTTATGTAATTGCACAGTAATATTATTACAATTATTAATACAAAGAAAAACCTTTTTCCTTGTTGCAGCTGATATTGAATTAGCTGACTGGGGACGCAAAGAAATTGAGCTGGCCCAAAATGAAATGCCTGGATTGATGTCATTGCGTAAAAAGTATGGTCCTACAAAGCCATTGAAAGGTGCGAGAATCGCCGGCTGTCTTCACATGACCATCCAGACAGCTGTGCTCATTGAAACACTCACAGAACTCGGTGCCGAGGTTTGTATTTTGAGATGTTTAGATTGATTGGTGATGGTGAACAGATGACCAACTGACATAATGTAAAGTAATTCAAAGGTTTTTTGAGGATTTTTTCTCACAATCAAAGACTGCTATATAGCATGTAATCTTCCAAAGTGTAATACCTGATCTGCAAATCATAGAAGATTAGTTTTCATGTAATCGGAAGTACCACAGACAGTGCCTGCAGTAGGCTTAAACGAAACAATGTCTTCTGGCAACCATGGTGGTCTGCAACAATGTCTGCGTTACCAAAACATTTGAAATATGTTCAACTTTCTTGGTTGTTGCAGCACTGCAGACAAATTACATTTTTAATGGGAGCACTTCTCTGTGCTGGAACTGTAATTTACCCTTTACATGTCAGTGTTTTTCTTAAGGCCGGTACACAGGTAAATTGCGGTGGCTGTACTGCCTTTTCCCAGCAATGACGTCTGGCAATTTTTTAAAAGTCACCAAAGACAACATTTTAACTTCATCACAACTCTAACCTGTGATTAATTAACCAAAAGTGGTACTTTAAATTGTTGTAAACAGCATGCAAAGTTGTACCTTGAAGCTCTCACAGAAAGCTGATATCAAACTTTTACAGAAAAACCTGGTATTTTGGAGCCGCAATATCTTAAGAAATTGGTCCCCAAAATGCACAAAATTGCATTTACAGGACTCTACTCTACAGACCCCTCTGGATGTTCGTGCCTTTGGCGCTCAGTGACATTAAACCCAGATGTACCGTCTTTCCCACTCAGTGTACCCAATTTCCCAAGCCTTAAGAAAAATGCTGCATGTACGTTCCTTTGTATTAATAAACCTCATGACCCAAACTGTCCATTCCACAATAGAATGTTTTACATTTGGCGCTATCTTCCCTTCGAAAATAAGACAACCCTTTGAAAGTGTTTCTGCCAAATGCAAGACTTAAGTAAACTATGTTTTCAGACTTGAATATTATGAAGGCCTTACCCTCACTGATTTTCCAGATTTATTAGAACATGAAACAAGTTTGTCAGGATATCAAAAGCTTTGAAGCAAATACCATTAAGGGAGAATAACTAACTTCTATTTTTTTGTTGTTTTTTACAGGTGCAGTGGTCATCCTGCAACATCTTCTCGACACAGGACCATGCAGCTGCAGCTATTGCCAAGACTGGGGTACCTGTGTATGCATGGAAGGGAGAGACGGATGAAGAGTACATCTGGTGTATTGAACAGACTTTAGTATTCGCCGATGGTCAGCCACTAAACATGATCCTTGATGATGGTGGTGATCTGACAACTCTAGTTCATGAGAAGTATCCCCAATATTTAGGTATTTTGACCTCATATGCTCAATATATATATGCACATGATTTGTACTTGGTCCTTGTGCAAGACTCTCCCTGTTATAAGTCTGAGTGCTATTCAGAGTTGTCAGTATTTTATGATACCTTGTATATTTTTATTTTTTTTAATTTTTGGGTTGGGCACCTCGTGTGGGATCAGGTCTTTTCCTATTGGACCTCTTACTTTCTCTAAACTTTCTTCCTTTTCGGTTGTTGTATCTTTTTGTTTTGTTTATAATTTGCATTCTTGTAAGTTGTTCTCGAAAGATTCTCCAATAAAGCTGACAAAACCAAAAAAAAATTCTCTCCCGGACAATAATTATGTATTGTTGTATGTCACTGATTGTTAAAAAAATTCCATCTAAGGGACCAGTGGTTTTTTATTTGGACTATCGAAAATTGTGTTTATTTGGTTATAAACAGGATGACTCATGGGCTAAAGCCTGAATGACACCCTCTACCCAAACATTAATACATTATTTTGTTGAGTACATCCCCCTTTTTTTTGGGGGGGGGGGGAGGGGAGGGGTGCAATTACACAATAAAAATAAATCCAAGACAAAACTATTTTAAATATAAATTTGTGTTATATCATGTAATCATGTGCAAATTCGTGTTGCAGATAATGTGAAAGGGGTGACTGAGGAAACGACGACTGGTGTACACAACCTTTACAAGATGCACAAGACTGGCAAACTCAGGGTTCCAGCAATCAATGTTAACGACTCTGTTACCAAGAGCAAGTTTGATAACTTGTATGGCTGCCGCGAGTCTCTGGTTGATGGTCTCAAGAGGGCTACAGACATCATGCTGGCTGGGAAAGTAGCTGTTGTAGCTGGCTATGGTGATGTTGGAAAAGGCTCAGCTCAGTCACTGAGGTCATTTGGTGCCCGTGTTCTGATCACAGAGGTGGATCCAATCAATGCTTTGCAGGCAGCTATGGAAGGTTAGTTATTGAAAATGTCACAATTGTGGAGTACTCAACTGTAACTTTTTGCCTTACCGGCCGTGGACAGGGATGTTAAGCCGTTGGTCTAGTCTCCTCAAATGCTATCTCAGGTGTCTTAATTAGAATCAACACATTTTGAAAAGAGTAGGGTAATCCCGGTGTTGTGGTCCTGGGATAACAATAATTTTTTTTCAAATGTTAATAACTGGTAAGGGGTGCTGGGTTTTGAGTAATGAGTCCAAGCTCTGACAGCACCAGGTGCTAGAACAAAGCAGATGAAGATGTCCAATGAGAAAAAATATCACCGAACACAACAGGTTCTTCATAACTTTTAATGTACATGGCAAAATGTTAGAAGTAGCTAGTTAATGACACTCGGGTAGAAGTTTTGTAGATTGAATAATAATAATTACGAACAATTTAGAATTTAACATTTTCTTCAAAAAGTAATTGGCAGAAACAACTTGTCTGAGTAGCTGGTTAATTTTGCTGGCTGCCCGCAGTTAGGGACAAGCCTGACACAAACTAGGAACTAGGCCCTTCAATTCTACTTTCAGTTGATTACATGTATATATTTAGAATCACCAGTGACTACAGTAGTACGTAGCTTCCATTTGTTAGTACTACAATGTAAGTGATGGACTAGTGGCCGACTACAACTAAGGTTGAACACCAACAATCTTTCCATTGCTTGGCAATGCATGTACTGTATGAACAACTAACCAGTACAAACACTTGGGCTCACACGTAAAACAAAACAATGTGCAAGTTCACAGCTTGTTCAACATAAAACAAAGCAGCTTTATACACTTCAATTGAAGTTTGTAGAGCTTCACAATCAGTTAGTTCTATAGACTATGCTCAGATGTTGTAGAAAACTCTCAAGTTATAGATTGTGGAATTATCTTTCATTTGATAATATATTTATAATTGTTTAAAATTAATTTACATATTTCAGGTTATGAAGTGACAACGATGGAAGAGGCATGTCAAGAGGCCAACATCTTTGTTACTGCAACTGGTTGCACTGACATCATCATGGGCAAACACTTCTTGCAGATGAAGGAGGATGCCATTATTGCAAATATTGGCCACTTTGACCTGGAGATTGAGGTTAAATGGCTGAATGAGAACTGCAAGAAGATAAATATCAAGCCCCAGGTACAGTACCATCCACGAGTAACATCACACCGCGCGAGTTTTTGCAAGTACATTTTTTACTCATATTTACTCGCTACTCACGAGTGACTCGTTTATAATGCGTTAGAAAGAAACAATGGTACTCGTAAATACTCGCATCTTGGTACTCACGACTATTTGCGAGTCATTGCGCTGATACTAAATCTTCAAGAAAATAATGTGTGCATGAGGGTTTAACATATAGTATAGTAATTAACTACAGGATTATTTCGCAGACAACAAGTTGCTTAGTGAGACTGATTACCAACTTTTAATACATTCTGATTTGGATTATGTTGTGCGGTTCAATCTTCCCCCAAAGCAATCTTCCTCTAAAAAAGACTGTCTTTGAAATAAATAGATAAAAAATATGTGAAAGCGGACGTTACAGGCAGTTCTACTTAAACTAGAAAATTTTGCAACGATAGAAATGAATTCAAGCTAAGAAAGCTTGAAACCAAAGATTTTTCTCTCCACCAGACGGCGCAGCATTATATAGTTTCATTTTAGTCCAAGGAGGGCGAGAGAGGGTAGTACGCATTCGAAATCCAATTCTGAGTTGCACTTGGGCTCTCGCTGAAACAAATATTTCTCATGCATTGACATTTTTAGTTTAAATACTGAAAAATGCCAAGTATAAGCCCATCATAGAAAGTAATATAATTAATTTTAGATTTTAAAACCGGCATTGTACAAACTCTGATAGAGTTCTGCCCATTAATTACACTACAGGTTGACCGTTATGAGCTGCCAAATGGTCGTCACATCGTCCTTCTTGCTGAAGGTCGCCTGGTGAACTTGGGCTGCGCCATGGGACACCCCAGCTTTGTGATGAGTAACTCCTTCACCAACCAGACTCTTGCCCAGTTGGAGCTATGGCTAAGAACCGACCAGTACCCCCTGGGGGTACACATGCTGCCCAAGAAGGTAAATGTTATTTACTGTAGTTTAGGCCATGGTAGCTAATAAAGTGATGGCCCTCTAAAACTAAGTCATGATTATGCTAGCGATTAAACAACACTGATAGTTATAAATAATACTGCTGATGTTAAAAACTACATTAATAGTTATGGAATTAAGAGTTTGAAACAGATAATTTGAGAAAAATATAGACATTGAAATATTGTTTATACAATTTTAATAGTGAGTACTATTGATATTAGAGTGGTGACTTTAAATCACAAAGTGCTCTAATAGTTTCTGTTTTGTAAAAGGAAAGTGTGGTACTTGGGTCTATTTAAACTGAAACCAAAAGGCTCGCACTTTTGGTATCACTGTGAATTTCTTTGGATCACATTTTCTTGTTCTTAACCTAACCTACATGTACTTCCACATACTCCTAATCTGTTCTGAAGGGGTCACATAATGTTGAAAAAAATTGAAATTTGCAAACTGTTGCTGTTTACAAAAAATATTGGGCAAAGTGGTTATGGTAACCACTAAAATAGTTTTTAGTATTTTTTGTTTATTAATTAAATGTCACTTTGTTTGCCTACAGCTCGATGAGGAAGTTGCAAGACTTCATTTGGATCATCTAGGGGTGAAATTGACCAAACTGAATGAGAAACAAGCTTCATATGTTGGGCTTAATGCCGAAGGACCTTTCAAACCCGATCACTACCGTTATTAATGCTTTTCTTTAATATTGCCCAGTACTGATGGTTGTCCGATGTTATGCAAACTAGATTGGACCTTCTTTGTGTGAACTAAGACAATTAGCCTACTGTGGCTGGCTTGGTGTTGGTTCATTGTAAGAGAAAAAGTTGTGAATAAAAGTGGAAGGACAAAAACAATAATTTGTTTAATTGTACTGACTAAACATTTACAGGGGGAACTTCATCAAGAGTACAGTTTATGTACCAGGTGTCGGAAAGTACATGACTTAACAATAAGTTTTACAGTCAACTGAAGTGACGTGAGAGAACTGTACTCGAAAGAACTTTGTGGTAGTTTTCAAGATTGTGGCGAAGTTTTAGACAAAACTTCAAGAATTGTTTGAGCATTTTTGAAAAGGGCGGCAAGTCGGCGAGTCTCATTCAAAAATCATTTATTTCCTTCTAAACGCTCAGATTAAGGAACCGTGAAAGACAAAGTAATTGTAACACAGTGTTCTTTCCAAATATCGAAATAACGGGTCCAAAAGATAATTTAACTGCTAGTTAGAGCCTTTTCATTTCTTCACCGGGAGGTAGTATTTTTTTGAGAACCTCTTTTATAAAGAACGCCAAGGCTCAAAACTGCCAAAATTTAAGAACAAGTTTAAGATTATACCTCGGGTTGCGACTAGGAGAAAAACATTTGTAACTGAAAACGGTTACTGAATATCGTGAGAGAGCCGTGCAGTTCTCACATTTGATATTGGTAAACGAGCAATAGCAATGCATTTGGGTATATATACGAACTGTCGTAGAAGTTGGGAACAACCTTTTAATGTATTTAAATACAAGAGCACTTTTAAAAGATTTGAGGCTGAATTCCTGAAAATAGCTGAAATTTACGTTTAGCCCTGGCCCAAAAAATAGACGTTCCTATAAAAAAGTATAGCAGATGTTGAAGTTTTCAAGTTTTTGAACTTGCCGTCTAACTTTGAAATACAACGAAATACTATTCTTCTGATTACGTTTCTCACGTCACTTTCGTTAGACTGTAACATCGTCATTATCATCAGTCTTGATAGTCGGGGCCGAATCATCTGACTTTCAAGATCAAATTGGTGACTATGCAGCTCTCCTCGTTGCTATAACAATTGCATTTCAGCCCCGGGGTTAAAACTTCAACCCGAGCTGAGATTGGGGCTTTACGTAACTGGTTTCCTAGGAGTGTTTCAACAATATTTTATAAGACCTGGATCACATATTTCTAGATATAAAAATTGAATGTAAAATTTGCCCAAACCCGGGACTTTGGAACAACCGGGCCCTGATTGACACTTACCAAAAAGCTAACTTCTTTTCTAAGAACATAATTTAGATCTATGATTTTCATTAAAATCAGAGATCTAGCTGACCAAAGACCATACTTTTAAGTACTTTAAAATCAATTAAAGTGACTTTCTGACGTCAGATGGTGGTCATAAATTCAAGAGAATTGTGAATTTGAGATTTTTTTTTAAAAAAAACGGTAAAAATTCGGTTAACATAGAACACGAAAATGTTTTTAATCAATAAAAAACTATCAATTTTCCCAATAGCCCGTTGTCACCTTCACAGAATGCGAAAAGCTTCTGGGTGGGGGAACCCTTGTGAATGCACCACCCAGGGTTGCAGTATTACGCATCAAGTCATACACAGGATAGACAGTAATCATTTCATATGACTCTCGTTAAAAACTTTCTTAAATTTTTAGAAAGTTATCGTGATCTATGGCAAATCCGTCTATCTGATTGGTTCTCTCATCGTATATTCGCAGATATACGATACTTGAAGTTTGTCATACAATTTATAATTTGATGTAAATTGGTTGAAATAAAATAAATTTAAAGTTTTTATCAGTAAACCACGGTAGAATTATACTAAAACAAATTGAACAGTCGCTAATGTTTTCTATGGGTGGTAGTCAACTCATCTTCGCCTAACGTCATTTCCTGTAGAAAAAGGGGGGCCGTCCCAGAGCAAGTTATGGGAATGAAAATAATAGTATTAAACTCTCCAATAGTTGTTGAATACCGTATTTTCCGGGGTATAAGTCGATCGGTGTATAAGTCGACCCCTGTTTCTGAAGGCAAAAGAACAACTTTTTTAAATTCTGGTGTATAAGTCGACCCCTAAATTGATTCTTGCTGAAGATATAGGAAGGTTAATATGAAGCACCAAAAAGACTACAGAAAGTGGTGAAATAGGAAGATCATTTGGTCATAAAGGAGCCGTCTTAAAAAGATCACTGGGATCTTAGAAGCCTAGAAACTCCTCTTCATCATGAATCACTTTCGCCAGACTTCCAGCTAGCTTTCTGAAGCGAGTTAAAGCCTTCCCCGCCTCTTCCTCTCCACGGCCTCTGAAAGGTCTTCAGGAAGGCTATGCTTCAAAGAATTCTAAAAACAAACAAGTATGCGGAGCTTCTTTTTTATTTTCACGTAAAACAACGATCAATTGCCACCTCACTGCCACGCTGACACCAGTATCTCGCATCATGGGACGCTACGGTTTAATTTTAATGAAATATAAGACGAAACATAAGTTCGAGTAATAATGCAGCATACGTCGCGTTTTTTCGCAGATTGGAAACAAAATATGAAATATACGAAAATTATCTTGATAGTGTTAAAAACATAAAACAGAAATATAACTTTCACCAGATTCGGAATAAGAACCCTGCTTAATCTCAGAAAAAAAAATTGACAGTAACAAATGTTCAAAAAAAACAAACGAACTGAGAAAGAACTATTTTTGAAAACATGCGGCTGCAAAATTTGTGATCAACCGACTTATTACTTCGACTATTTTCATAGCTGCATGAGCAGCTAGTATTATTTGTATTGCTGTAATAATTACTATTTTACTACTTTTGAAAATAGCATGTAATCTGATGTACCAAGGGCAATACAAGGTGCTATAAAAGTCAGTTGAAAACCACAATTTTGTTATTTGGGGGCCTGGTGACGTTCATTATCATCTGGGTTACAATTGCAAGATTCTGGCTGACATTTATTCGACTTTTGAATTATAAAAAATATAATTTCCGTTTTTGCCTAGTTTACTTTTTTTGGTTATAGTTTTGACTTGGGGGATTGGAATTATGGCCCCTCGCTTTGATATCAAAGTACCCACTCCCCACCCCCCCCAAAATGAGATAATGATCCAAATTCGTTCAGAATGTTAAGTAATCAAGTGACCTGGGAAGTGAAATCAACAAAGCATGACTACGGTTTGCAAACTTGTGAAAGTGTTGATAATCAGTGTGAATGACCCCTTGCTACTGAACCTCTTGCAGACATTTTCGTGGCTCTGGAAAAACAAATTCTCTGGCATTCATTTGTTTGATTTTAGCAAAGCCTATTGTACAGATAGACAGTTGCCAAATGATGTGATTACAGTCACTTCATTTTGTTCCGTTGGTGTCTATAATTAGATTTTATATGCAATCCATACCCAGCCACAAATAATTTTGCAAAAACCAAGAATGCCAAAGTTTTCCAGTTTTGAAAACATACAGTAAATTGTATAATTCTACAATGGTCATACAAGCAGTGGTTGATATCACTCAATATTTCTTAAAATTCGAAGCTTAAGACTTCATTTGCATATTTTGTCATTTGAAATTGTATCTCCTGAGCATAGTCAGGAATTCATTGTGCAAATGCTATCAAGCAGGAGTTAGCATCCAAAACTTTGTAAGCATACCAAAATAATTAATTCTAGCAACATTCATAACAACTTTATTTCCAGAGGATGGCACATGTATTGTGATCTCCCTCAGATCAACATAAATTATTCCCCTCAAAAAACAAACTTAGCATTTTCTAATTAAAATTTGCAGCAGTTGCTATTAAAAATTCTACTGAAGGATTAATTTTTTTATAATAAATATACAAAATTTTACAAAATTGCATAGTAACTCTTCATTCAAATATATCATTTCAGAGCAATCATTGATATCCTCGGATTGCTCTAATAATCTTCTAATTAATTTAATAAATTAATACTAAATGCAAACTAGCAAAAATATTTTTTGTAAATGTTGGTGAAACTGCAATAATTTACTGAATGTGTGATTCTAAGATATTAATTATAAACTCTTCATCTCGTGTCTCTTGCTTGGGCCCCGGCGTCGCACCCTAAATTTCCACTGATTCTTCATCAAGAAAAACACAACGGAGACATTGACTAGGATAAGTAGTACTCCAGCCAAGATGTAAATCACTATAACAGTACTCTCCTCCGGCAGAAAACACTTGGACAGGGCAAAAGATTTCTTGTTGAATACCCCCTAAAAGGGACAAGCTTAGTTAGACAACTTCAATTAAAATTAGTTGTTTATGCAGGGACATTCAAAATTAATCAACTTAAATTCTAAACCATAAAATCTAACATTAAAACCCTAGGCTTTCATATGTTTGTAAGGGGACTGGGGTCGGCTTATAAATGGGGAGCCTTATATCCAGGGGAAGAAGGGGAGGGGGAGGGGGGTTAGAAGAGGTATAAAAAGACATTTCAATGAGCAGATTCTATCTGAAAAATAAATTATAATTGATGTAACATAACATATAGCGTTGCATTAAAATACATTTTTTCATGAATCACAACAACAAGAAACTTTGATTAAATGCCTGATATGCTCAATTAGTATCAGTCTATAGTACGATTACACTTATTGTTTCAAGCTTCATCATACAGTCATGTAACTTTCCATGTGCAATTACTGTAGGGTATTTATAAGGAAACAAGAAACATTAAATATGTATCACTGGAATACATTAGAAGGGCCTAGCATGTATTATG
>JAOEHT020143601.1:0-12102 GCA_025448195.2 Parazoanthus atlanticus
GTATATGCCAACTGTTTTTATCAAAGTTAAATAAAGTTGAAGTTGAAGTTGAAGCTCTTCAAAACATACGGAAATGCCAATCCAACAGATAACGTTGCTTGGCTCGAGAAATTCTAGTCACGTAGCTGATTGACATTTTCAACTAACGAAAGAGCATTGCCAACCCACTACATCAACAGCGAGTGTATCCACTTGTTAAAAGGCAATCACATAAATTTGAAATAACTGGCAAATTTATTACAAATTTGCGTTGCATTTCCAAAAGGTATCGACGTTGCGTAATATGGCTGTACCGTAGTTGCAATTACGCCAATGATTTAATATTCTTACTTCAGAAATCGTTATTCGTATACCTAAGGCAACATTTTTTGTTATGTGAGTAAAAACGCACCGCCCTTTTAGTATGTGCATTATTCCACCTAAAAAACGTTAGGGATCCACGGCATAAGCTAATCTTTGGTAACAAAAAAAGTAAACCTTTTGAGTCAGGAAACCAAAGGACTAAAAAACCTTAGAAGTCTATTACGCGATCTATTTTAATTGGTTAAAAACAGCTAAAACTAGTGACAAAACCGGAGAATTCTTCCAAACTCCTTTCTAAATGGTTGGTTCATGGTGGCATATACAACAGGGTTGATGACACTACTACAGTAACCAGGAAAATTGAAATAAAAGTTGTAGTACTTAATGTTACCTTCTCCAATTATCTTAAAAGCAGATAGAATTTCAGTAACAAAAAGTGGCAGCCAGCAAAGGTAAAATGCAACCACAAGAACAGTCAGCATTCTTGTCAGCTTCCTTTCCTCCAGTCCATAGGCTGATTTTCCTCTTCTTAACGACAAAATGGCTGAAGCGTTGTGTTGACGGACGGTTTGGTAGATCTTTACATAGCACAGCAGAATGACTAAGCTAGGGACAGCTATGTAAACATTGTGTAGCACTTTGAAGACAACAGATGCACTGATGTTGCCAAAAACCCTCAAGCAAAATGCTGGCTGAACAGAAAATGTACGGAACCGTACTCCTGTAGCAAAGAATAAGACTGTGACCGTAATTATTGTTACAATCCACGCACAAACGGCCATGGTAATGGAACGATTCTTGGAGAACAAGGTGACATAGAGGGATGGTCTTACAACACGGTAATATCTATTGATTGCCAACAGCATCATGGTTAACAAAGAAGTCCCTCCAAGGCTGTTTGTACAAAAATATCGCATTTTACAGCCAAAGTCTCCATGAATCCACTGGTTTGTAATAGACGAAGCTGTCGCAAGAGGAATCACTGAAACAGCCATGGACAGATCGGTGATGGCCAGTGAGAGTACGAAGTAGTTTGTAACTTTACGAAGAGAAGGATTTCTGTAGAACGCTAGACAAACCAGCAAGTTACCGACAAGGGCTGCAACATTCGTAAGGGTAAAAATACACGACTCAACAACGATCAAGGCGGTCCCTCTAGAGGCTGCAATTGTTTGTTGGCTGTTGTTCATAATGTAGCGATAAAACCTTGGAAACTATTCCTTCTAACGGACCAGTCGCAATCTGAAACTTTGCGATAACGGAATTCTCTTTTAGCAGCAGCTGTAGACACGATTCGTAATTGACTTGGTCAGGCAGCTATACCGAGCACTGTATTCGATTCCTTTTAAAAGCGTATTTGTGTGAGATTTGAGATAGTTCCTTTCGCTTGTAAACACCTGTTTTCACTGTTAGAGAGGAAAGGAATATTCTTTAGCTGTTCATGCGTGACAGCACGATTGTCATTAGCGTTTCTTCATATATCATTAATTCATCATATCGCATTAATTTATCGACAGTGAAACAGATTCGACATCCATTTACTTTCCATTTACCAACAGCTGGGTGGCAAAAGGTGTCTTGCTCTGTGCAAAAGCCGCTATTGTACTTAAGTCTGTTATAATAATGATCAATAAACACAAGAAAATCATTCACAAACAGTGACTGGTAAATAATCTTGCTCTCATTAAAAAGCCACTTTTCCACAGAATCTGTTGTGACAATCGCTAATGAATAAAAGAAAGGTAGATATTCACAAAAACCAAATGTTCAGAGGCACAATTCTTTGCTTGACAGGAAAATGACATGAATGTCCTCTTTTTGACGACTCGGTTAAATATGACTGTAGTCACTGTGTCGCGATATGAACTATCTGCCTTTTTCTTTGTTCCTGGCCGGAACTCCAACTCTCAAATTTAGCTTTTATAACCTTGAGCTTTGTCTGTATAGGTCAAACTCCTGGAGAACTGCTGTTTAATTTCGAAGTATTGATATCGCTCACAGTAAACAATTCGTGCTTTTTGCGTGCGCCTGAGATTTACAAGCAAACCCATGGGGGGATGAAACGCATCTGTATTACAAAACTAATCCAGACGTTTTATTTGTTGCCGGTTTAATGCGAAGATAGTTTTATCAACACATTTAAAATATAATGAGAATTAAAACTTAGGTTGAATTAGTTGTGTAAAAGGTAAAAACATTCGACCAAAATTATCTTGTTCTTATAAATAAACTTATAACTTTCTCCCAACGCGTTTGAAATGTTAAAGATAACAACACTTTGTTGTGAACATATATTGAAAGACAGGAGGGGTCAGGATCGAGGCGAAATTACTGGGGCCTGTGAGGGCGAGATCCGGGGGAGGATCACTGGTGGTACACTGGGAAATGTAAAACATGAAACTTGGTACCCCGATTTTGGGGGACGTTACTATAACCGGGAACGGGGAACGGTCAATATGAGTCAGGTCCCGAACGGTCAATATGAATCTGGAGGTGTCAGAATCCACAAACTCTTCGAAGGCTGGGGGATTTGAATAATTAAGAACGTCAAGCTCACTGCAGATATTGTAAATATTGACCATTCCCGGTTCCCCGTTCCCTGTTATAGTAACGTCCTGTCTGACCCCTGATCTGAGCGTTTAAGACCTAAACATAAAATGTGTCCCAACAATCACGAACAGCATGTTGGTGATGTATGGACAAGTCGCTCCAGCGCCACTTTTTACACCGCTCTTGTCAGTGAAGTTACAAGCGCGTGCGGACTTCACAAGCTCGGGATAGTAATGGTTCCAGAAGGCCATTCGATGGGGCAGGAAGTTGCTCTTCATCTCAGGATTAGGTTGGATGCGAAGGTACGCAAGGTTGGTCGAGTTGAACGCTGTCCACTGTACCCCGTTTGACAACGGCTCGGGTGTGGGGTTTCCCAGCTTGGCAAAGTTGGTGTACATCCTCATTATAAGATGGCTGACATTCTTGTCATCAGCATTGTATGGTGGTGAGTCAAAGAAGGGAGGACCAAAGTCCAACCATATATTGTCAGCATGTGTCGCACCCATCCACTTTGCACTTGTAGCGAACGATGGACGGTAATTAACCTCGAAGAGATACGTCTGCGCATGTGTACTGTGTACTTTGCACACCTTCAAGCTCGGAGCCACAAACCATCCATCACCAATCACGTCTACAACGCCCTGGCGCAGCTTAAGCGAGTCAGCGGATTCACCCCAGGGAGTGTACTGAAATTCCAGCGCATCCTGAACCATTTGTATTCGTTCTTTATCTTTTGTAGCATCAAAATCGACCGAAGCATATATTTCCATTGTTGCCTTCAAAAGAGTCAAATTGAGCGTCAAGTTCTTCAGATGGGGAAGAAAAAAGGCTCCTTCATTGGGCATAAAGCCGACCATATAAGGGACTTTCTTTAACTCACCAGTCCTCCCTAAGTTCTGCGGCGTATCTAGCAGAAAGGCATCTTCGCCTGCCGTTTTATCAACTACTACTGACCACTGATCTCCCCCAGACAATATTATGTCCCAGGCGCCTTTCTTCCTTAAACAGTCAACCAGTTTGTCGAGTTTTTCGTATTCGCACCCAGTCTTCTTTGCTAGCTGCACGGTCCTACTTTTCGCGACTTGCGGGGTTGCCACCACCCATGGACAGAGATAAACTCCACTCTCTGAAATCGCTCTGTTGAATAAATTCGCTGACAGCCGTGACAACAGATGCAGACTAACGCTAGCGCCGCCTGCACTCAGTCCAAATATGGTAATTTTATCTGGGTCTCCTCCAAAGCTGTTTATATTCTCCTTGACCCATTTCAGTGCCTGCACCTGATCGAGCATGCCATAGTTCCCGGGGGCAGCGGAGTCTCCGGTAGATAGGAACCCAAATGGCCCCAGACGATACTGAATTGTCACAAGCACCACACCATATGTGGATAAACCAAGCCCATCATTTATGATCCCTGAACCCACAACAAACCCTCCGCCATGAATGTAAACCATAACTGGGTATTTCGTGGACGGGTTCATTGAATCATTCTGGGCCGGTGCATACACGTTCAGATACAAACAGTCCTCGCTGTAATTGTTCTTTCCAAAGTTCGGAATCACTTTTTTAAACGATTCCTCGAATATTTCCCGCTTTTGAAGACAAACTTTTCTAAAGCGTGTTGCATCGTAAACACTTGGCTTCCAGGCCTGGACTGGTTTTGGAGGTTGGAATCGTAACTCTCCAACTGGTGGAGCAGCGAAAGGAATGCCAAGGAACGTGTTAAATTTAGTTACTACTGATCCAGGCATCGGTGGAGCGGCCATCACTGTGCCTCGAATATCTCCATATTTGGTTCTCACGGTGACTCTGTTGCCAGCTGTTTGGTCAAGAAACATCAAGAGAATGAGAAATGAAAACAGAGAAAGCTTCATGTCGTACACGCTTTCAAGCTCTTGAAGTCTGTAAATTTGTTCAGTATCTTCGCGTGCATAAATGAACTTGTACTTTTAAGTTAAAACACCTAAATGGCTGTATATCACTTAATAAGTGTTTTGTTTTTTGGTTTTTGCAAACCTGTCAAACCGACTCGTGTCATGACTCATTTACATTGTAAAGTAATCTACGTAATGTTCTATTTTCAGTTTTGTTACTTTTATTAGCACTATTTTCTTGCATACACGGCTTTTTTACGAGAATACACTTTGATAAGAACACCGAGGTACAGATCTGCCAAATTAATAACACTTTAAGAAAAAATTAGGAACAAGGCGAGCTTTGACCAAAGCGGGTCAGTTATAAAAAGAGTGTGAATATTGATTACTGATTAGCGCTGGAAGACGTCATGCTTTAATAACTAAATATTAATAATTAGTTTAGCGCCTTTAAAAACTTCTAAAATTGCTTAAAAATATAGTGTCCTTCGGCTTTCATTGGTTTAAAAAGTTGATCAAAACGCTTCTCATGATCAAATATTGTACCCAAGTTTAGTATGCAGGACACTGAAACTGTGAGATCAGGTGGCCAAGGTCTCTGAGAAAGCCAATGAAAATATTTTCATGCGATTACATTTCGGTATATAAATATTTGTGTTCTCGTATGCGCACTATGACTTTCACTACTCAGCTTCTTGTCGGCTTGTGGCTTGTCCACTAACAAATGTCTGTCAGTCGCTCAAAGGAGCAGTTCAATATTCCTGTCAAACTTTATAACACAGTGCCAATAAACAGTTCTCACGTGATATTGGTAAGGAATAGTCCTTCTCAGCCAATTATGATTAGCTCAGCAAGTCGTCCGCAAAAATCACAAATATAAAAGTCAGCAAATTTCAGCATAACTGCTACTCGAGTTCGTTCACAATGTGGAACACAAATGTGTTGGGCAGTGCATGGCACAGTATACATATCTGTCTGGATTTTCCAAAAGGTGTCTTCTGAAAATGGACAAAAATGACCTCATTTTCTCATAAAATCGCCAAACTTCAAACCACCGTATATTAAACTTTGGTTTACCTGTTCGGAAATTTATGGGCTTTTTCTACAGACAGGGAATTTCAAGATCTTTCATTTCAGCGTGAGGGATTTTTCTAATCGATTTTACTTTGCTCAAAAGTTGCAGTTGAAATGATGTACTATAGCGTGATTTTTAACAGCCTTTTCCGGTCAACCTCAGGTTTTGTTTAAAACACGCGACTTGCACCTATCGTTTCCGGTCTAAATCGATTAGCAGACACGTTAGAGACTCGCTGGATTTCGCTTTGTTTGAAAATGTTCAGGATATTTGGGATATTCAAAGAGTTACGTGTTTTATAAAAGCTTAAAAGAGGGCGGGCCGAGATCCCCTGTAATCGCACCGCCTATCGCGGGCAGTCACCTTTTGGAAACGCCAGCCAGATATACATATACATATACAGCTACCCTGGTATATACATCAAAACATGTATTATTAGTTTGAGTGTGCAAATTATTTATTTAAAAATACGACAATTTGTAATACGAAAAAAAAACAAAGCAAACTTGCTTGAATAAGTGAAAAAAACCGAATGAAACTCACCCACTGCTGCGCTCAACGGCATAAACATTGCTGATATAAAAATTTGCATCAGTATTTTGCTTAAGCCTTGTGCCAACTAAAAATTTTCATTTTTAATTTTGCTAAATCACCTATAAACACATACTCACATAAATATAGGTGATTTAGTAAAATTTGTCTATATTAAAACAACCTTTGGTTTCTTGATCCACAGCATCACGTGCCTGTGGGGGTACACTACGTGCTAGTCGCGGTTCCTTTTCCAGCCCTAACTACCCATCCCGCTACCCAGCGGGATCTGATTGTACCTGGTACATTACCGTACCTGAAGGAAATGTAGTTAAACTGACGTTCACATATTTCCAGCTTGAGTCTAGTTGTAGCTTTGACTTTGTGGAGATTAAAGACGGTTTGGATCCGATCAAGAGCCGTGCAATTGCTAAGCTGTGCGGGACTCATTACAACAAGCAAATTCAATCTACTGGCAGGAATATGCTTGTGAGGTTTAAAACAGACAACAGTGTAAACCTGAAAGGTTTTAATGCTGTGTATTATGCTGGCATATTTAAAGGTATCTACTTCTATGTATGTATGTATGTATGTATGTATGTATGTATGTATGTATGTGTGTGTATGTATGTATGTATGTGTGTGTATGTATGTATGTATGTTTGTATGTATGTATGTATGTATGTATGTTTGTTTGTATGTATGTATGTATGTATGTATGTATGTTTGTATGTATGTATTGCTGTCAAAGCTTTTAAAATGTTCATAATTGCATTAATTTGTCTTTTATTTCTTTCGTTTTAAAGGATGTGTACCCGTCATTTCTAAGGCTTGTGCCTCCCTCATCGCAACAAAGTCACGTTATTACTTCGATTTTGGAAAAGCTGTTGCTTTTCGACCGTTTTGTAATACTGGCCCGCGGGAACCGGTTTGGACTCGCAATTATTCACGAGTTGCAACTGATTGCGACATCCAAGAAATGGAATCCTATCTTGACAGTAACCTTGTCAGATGACTTGCATCACCAAGATGAGAAAGATATACTCCCAATCTTGTACAAAATCAAGTCACTCCCAACATATGCTATAGTCCTGCACTGTACATCGAACGAGGCAAAAGTGATTTTTACAGTAGCAAAGAAACTGGAAATGCTGGACAAATACATATGGATTGGGTCCCCAGCTGTTACACAGCACTTGCCAAGTGTTCATCCGTTTCCAAAAAGCTTTGTGAGCTACCATGTTAACACACCTCTAAGTGAGCCAAATATGTCATTTAGTCTATTAGAAGACTCAATTTCTGTTATTTCAAAAGGCCTGCATAGCTATAATGGTTATAACAGTGACCACAGAAGGAATACTAAGACGTTTGAAAAGGCGTGTAGTTGTGAAGCTGAAGACGCATGTCATTCCAGCGGCAAAATTTCCAACGTGGAGTTTTTGAGGTAAGTTGGCCTAAACCGCAGCAGCAAGGAATGATGAAATATACTCTTTTTTTGTAAGAAATACACTCTTTCTTGTAAGAATTCATGTAATTTTGAGCTGAGGCTGAGGTGTTCCTATTTATTGGCGATTTGAGCCTCATAACGTTCTTAAGATGTTCTTAAATGACCTATCGCAATATGACCTTAAAAAGTTAATGGTTCAGCTAATCTCGGAAAAAGGAGTGACTGTAAAGAGATTATGTGTTAGTGTTTTTTTCCATCAGAACTGACCGTTAAGGAGAGTTGATTTTCTTTCAAATTTTGTTATTACTTTCTGGGCATTGGACACATTGCGATACTGAATGGTAAAACTGAGCTGCGTTGTTATAATTATTGCATCTGTCGACTTTTGGATCAAGCTGGACTATAGACACTGCTCGTTTAGAAACAGGTGGAATAAAATGTTCTTAACTAAACTTCAGCCTGAGCTATTTTCTTAATATGGTCTTAATGTTCCCCATTTTCAGTCTCAACGTTCTTATAAAAAAGGTTCTTATGAAAAAAGAGTGTAGAGGAAAATGGTAAAGGCCCGTTAAAATTGATCCAACATTGTCCACTATTGTTGGCCCAACATTGTTGGACGATCGATGTTGGAAGTGAAGATTGAACCGACCAAACCCCATCCAACATCATCCACAAGGTGTTCAACGGACCCAGCATGTTGCAACCAACAGCATTGGATGATGTTAGACCAACAGGATGGATCCGTCTGAACGGGCCTTAACTTACACGTTTATTGTGAGAGAAAGCAGTTACAATAGTTACAAATATAAATAAGAAAGAAAACCGAAGATATATAACTTTAAAACATTAGTACTGAGACGTCACATTGTTGTCCATTAACATCATGTCACACTGTGTGCAGTGCATTAACCATTTCAGACACTATACTAATGAATTAGTTAAGATAACAATAATGATAAATAGTAATAATAATAAAGTGTAGTTAAACACGCTAAAATACAATGCAGTCAAGCTAATAATAGAATATGATTGACTCAGTCGATTCGACCTGTCGGTTCTAACTTAAACTAGCCTACACTTATCATTTTAATCTAGTGTAGTTTTTGCTTGTTTAGTTTAGTTTAGTTTACTGTGATCTTGCTCAGTCCAGTAGCTTGGGTTAACTAAGTTAACTGTATTCCCGATTTTTTCCCTTAATTATGCACTACATATTTTTTATACTTTGAGGTAAATCGTTTAATCTCGTTTTTGAAACGTTATTTTACAGGAGTCTGAAGAACATTTCGTTCCACGGAAAATCTGGCTTCATTGAATTTGATGAAAACGGCGACAGAAAGTCGATGGAATATAAATTGGTATATTCACGTAAAGACGCTTTGGGGAATACTGGTCTGGTTAACATGGGAACTTGGGACAAAGCGAATGGTATAAACATACAAGATGACTGGCACATCGACATGACTGGGACAGAATCTAACTCTCTTCTTAAGGTAGCCTGCTACAGAATGAGGATGTATAACTAAACTAGCCTTAGGAATAACCCGCCAACAGGCTCACTACGGGCAGAGGAGGATAAAAGGAAAGGGGAAGAAAAAAAGGGGGTAGGGAGCGGAACTGTGTGCTGTCGTGAATTGTAATACCGGTCGTGAATTGTATTTAGTTTATTTTTTATGGCCTGTGTTTTACAGTTTACAGTAAACAAATAAATGTTAAAATAAATTGATATATTACATATAAATAAGGGGAAAGTCAAATACATACATGAAAACACTACTCGAGGAGGCTCATAAAGAAACCATAAAGGCTTATTTGGGTTATGGGCTCCTCAACTACTAGAATTGGATTAAATTTTTGACGTACAGATATATCACAGTTTTGAATGTTTTTGTAAAAAATAAGCAAAGCAAGCACACAGCTGAAGCAAACAAACACAGGGACAGTACAACAGCAAGTAATAAAGTTGTCGTGAATTCTAATAATGTACCCGTCGTGGATTGTAAAAATGTACCTGTCGTCGATTGTAATAAGATCCTGTCGTTAATTGTAACAAATGGAGCTGTCGTAAATTGGTTCTCGTAAATTGTAATACCTTTTCAAAACTTGGCTTTTATGTAATATTTAGTTTTGTTTTCTTCAGTTATAGACAATCGAAGTTGGTATTGTCTATTTCTGGCAAAGAATTTGAAACATAACTCCAACAATGTCTACTGGATTTGACAAGATATTAAAGTTCACGACAACCATTATATTATTTCACGACAGCTCGATCTATTACAATTTACGACAAGGTCTAATCATAATTCACGACAGGTATTACAATTCACGACAGTTATTACAATTCACGATAGCACAAATTGGTTAATCCAAGTTACAGTTGCTATTTTAGAAGGAAGAAAAGAACAAAACTATCTCAATTCCACAAAACAGACAGACGTGTTGCAACAGTCGAATTTGATCCATGTATAAAACGAATAGTAAAAGTTGATGATGTTTACTTCTTGTTTTCCTTAAATTTGTCCGGACAAAGTATATTCAACGGACGTGTCATTTGTTTCAGACTGACATTTACTGTTGATTTTAACGGCATCAATTATATTTTGACTAAATTGAATTTGTCGCACGACGTCTAAAGCAGGCATAAGGACACTTATGGACCATTTCACAGTTCCTAAATTAGTAATCGAGGCTAAGTTTCCCGGGGGAGGGTGTACTTAACCTGGGTAGGGGGGTTCCGCCCAGACATTCAAACCCTGACCCTGTTTATGAGAATAATTCTCGGAAATTCATACTCTGTACATGTTCATGAATTTGAGCTCAAATTTCACACATTTATTCGCTAAAACACGTACTTCTTGGACCATTTTTATGATAAACTTTTGAAAATCCAAAAATGTTATACCCTGTTTGTGGTTAGAAGGTCGAAAAAGCATACCCTGAAGGGCGGCACGTCCCCGTATAGCTTATATGTGGGAGTAACCCCCGGCTAAGTTTGACTATGCATTCATACAAACCATCCGTAAGTTTGACATTCAAATCAGTGTTATTATGATGCTAACAAGTTTCACATCTCTAATTGCCAGTCAACATTATCCTTGGTGCCAGAAAAATCTCGGTTTCTTTTTACTAACATTTTAAAGCCTTGCTTTCACAAGCGACAGAAGCAACGGAAGCAGAAACAGAAGCAACGACGGAGCGGAAGAACGTTACGTACTAGTGTAAGCTAACGACGGAAGCGGAAGAACGCTACGTACTAGTGTAAGCTAACGACGGAAGCGGAAGAACGTTACGTACTAGTGTAAGCTAACGACGGAAGCGGAAGAACGTTACGTACTAGTGTCAGCCAAAACGGCGGAAGCAGAAGTTGAATTCAGATTTGCAGGAAAAAAGTGTCGTTTACATGCTGTTGTGTTGCTGTGCTCACTTTCAAAATGGCACTGTGCTTGACTTGACGTACACTTTCCGCTTTGGTTTCTGCAGTCCCGTCTTTTTGGCTTAGACTTGGACGGAAGCAAAAACAGAGAGAAGAAAAAGGAAACCTTTTGTTTCTTCCGTCGAGCTTCGGTCGAGCTTCAGTTTGTGCTTCAGTATCTGTTTCTTAACTTACACTGGAACAGAACGATCCTTCTGTTTCCGCTTCTGATTGCGTCGCCTGGGTAAGCATAGGCGTCGCGAGGGGGGGAGGGGGTCGTCAGGTGCGAACGACCCCCCTTTGAACGTCAAGAAAAGGAAATTCTTCTTCGAACTTCAGAAAAATTCCTATTAGATTAATCTCTTCGGCGCTCGAAGACTCCCTACCCTTCAGTCAAAAAATCCTGGTGACGCCTGTGGTAAGAAAGGTTTAACGGTCCATTCGAGCTCCTTAAATGGACTGTAAATGTATTCCGTTTGCATGCAGTTAATGAGCCGGAGAAAAGTCCGAGTGACCACGATACTGGAAGAGCCCTTCACGATGTTCTATGACAACGTACTGGAGGACGGAACACACTGTGATTCGGGCCTGCGATGCACGGAATATGTCAAGCGGACTGACGTCAAGGGCATGCGTACATACAGCACCAAGACACATTGCTGCGTGGGGATGATGATTGACCTTTTATTAATGCTGAAAGACAACCTCAACATCGACACAGAAATTCATATAGTAAGAAACTGATGATCAGTAATTTCAATTGCCTTTTATTATTATAGTAGCCTGCGAAGCTGGCGAGTTTTAAAGGGGGCGAAATGTCAGAAACAAGCGACTCGGTCATCCCGGCGCCATATTGGACGCGAAAGCAAAAGAGGAACTGGGGAGAGGAAAAAGGAAGGGGAGGGGGACGGAG
>JAOEHT020143687.1:0-20217 GCA_025448195.2 Parazoanthus atlanticus
GACCTGATGGTTCACGTTCTATCGTAAGCATGGAACAGCTATACGGGTACAAGAACGGACCTGATGGTTCACGTTCTCTCTTAAGTATAAAACAGGTATACGGGTACAAGAACGGACCTGATGGTTCACGTTCTATCGTAAGCATGGAACAGCTATACGGGTACAAGAACGGACCTGATGGTTCACGTTCTATCGTAAGCAAGGAACAGCTATACGGGTACAAGAACGGACCTGGTGGTTCACGTTCTATCGTAAGCAAGGAACAGCTATATGGGTACAAGAACGGACCTGATGGTTCACGTTCTCTCTTAAGCACGGAACAGCTATACGGGTACAAGAACGGACCCAATAAGAATAAACAAACGTAAATGATACTCACTCGGCTTCCTCTGGAGAGTCGCTCAAGGCCATAAATATACAGTTTGTTAAAATGGTAAGAAGAATTACTACTTCAAACCATGTACGAAGCGGTTAAGGAAAAACTTCAACGTGTAAAAGAAAAAGCTGCACATTCCAAAATATTCTTATTGTCAAAGTTAAACGTCTGAGATACATGCACAAATGGGAAAACAACGAAAATTATTACAAATGAGAGATGAGAAACTGTACATACTCTGCTAATTTATAAGAATAAAAAATAAATAGTTAAATTTCAATACATGTAATGAAGACTTGGATCACAAAACTTTTTAATATGTTTGCCTATCTGACAAATGGTTGTGTGACAGATGGATCAGTGAGGGAGAGTTGTATAGAAAGACACTTTAGTCCTTTAATATATATATGCTCTTAAATCGGTATTAAACTATACTACTGCTAGGAAGGGCCGTACAGCTTTATATACTAATTACAATAAAAACATAGATAAACACAAAACAACGGTAAACTTGCAACAGAAATCTTTGGTTGCAGTACTTACAAAAGCGTTGGTGAATACAGGAAAACACGAGAGAAAGCTGACGTTTACTAAAAAAAGATTGGCGAGTAAGAAGACGGACTGAAAGACAAACGCAATGGGGAGAAACTGACAGACCAATAATAATAGAGAGATTAAGCACCACGTACACGTGAAACGGCAAACGGCAGGAATAGAAATGAGACACAAAATTCTTCACAGTGACGCTTGCTAAGACTGCGTGACATTCCCTATCTTCTCTAAAGGATCGAAAATCGGAAGTTTCGTAGGAAGAATGGACTGTTATGCAGTTTAGTCCATTGGAAAATTTAGTTGCGAAACCATTCCTGCCGTTTGCCGTTTCACGTTTACGTGATGCTTAATCTCCCCAATATACAGGCAGAAAGACGCGGACAGACAGACAGACAGACACAATGCATGTTAATAAAGCCATCCACTAATTTGTAACTAAAGAATACTGCACAGTACAAATACGCAACACAAAATCAAATGAACAGGCACATTACTACATAATACAACATGAAAAGGATATTGATGCGTGACGACAAACATTGTAAATTTCCTAATACTACTCCTAGGCCCAAACAAAAATAGGGATTTGGAGGCGTGGAACCGGTACACATATTGTTTGTTGAAGCGCTTGGCAACTATAAGAAATGTCTGAAAAAAGAACACAAAATACGAGTTAGTAACAAGGTGTAACGTCAAATTTGGGATAAGCAGAGGAAAATGGACCAAACTCAGTTTCATACTAAGGATCTACGGAAAGCATTGGGAGTTTTCTTAATAGCTTAACAGTTTACTATTACAATGTGGCGATTGCGGAAGACCGAGGGTCAGTTCGTCAGACCAGGAGAAGAGCCAAAATGGACCTGACAAACTACCCTCCCCCCTAACGTGTTCCCAACGACGCACGGCAACACAAAGAGATTGGAGCAAAGGTGACGTCATAAAAAGGATCCTTTCAAATGAACGCAAAAATATTATCTGCAATCACGTTCCGTAATAATTTCTTTCAAATGTTCTCCGCCACTTTTGACCAAAGCTATATCAACATAATCTAACATATAATTATGGCAACACGGCTACGTTGAGCTTATCAGCGAAAATTCGGCAAAGGAACTTGCACTATTATTTTTTATCGCTCACATCGCCATTGGCCGTATTAAGCTCATAAAACGAAATCTCAGTGGGGTTGAAAACTCGCCTTTGATGTTTATTTCAGTAATAAATGTAATCGAAAGCTCGGAATAGTATGTAGCACTTCTTGTAAACCTTTCTTATCAATCGGTATATAGGGAATCGACGCGATTATACTGAATTATGTTAACCTAGACCTTTCACGACCAGACATGACGCCCTTCTGATTTAATAATTCTTGTTTGTACTTTCTGTGCCAGGTTTTAGATTTTAACAAAGCAAAGATGCAAACATACATGAAATGTATCTTTAATTAATTTAAACACACAATGCGTAGCTCGCTAGACTCTTAATTTCAGTACCGCGCCACTCAAGTTGGCGCAGTAAGTATACGGATCAGAACAAGATCACACAGAAGACACAAACACATTTTCAAAACGTAAAAAGAAAACAATTTCTCAGTTTTGTCTCAAAAGACACACAAGTAGATTTTGAGAGTCCAAAAACAATAAAAAATTCAAGCACGTCTAATGTTATTACTGGCGAACAGACTTCTAAAATCAAGGAAGCCATCGGGCTACAAAAAATCGCATAAAACAAAAATCTCGCGTGTGACTCGTGGATGAGCTAACTCTAAAAGATAGTAATGCAGTAGAGGTGAATGGCAAAATTCGCGAATCTTCCTCATATGTCCTTTCATTGATAAAAACCAAAGATAAGATAGCGATGGTAAAAATAACCACAGCAAGCTCAAACGACTCCAGTTTGCTTGCTGCTAAACAGCTTCTGAGAAATTCTGTGATGCAGAGAAACCGCAAGCCGTGATTCAAATATTGATTTATCAGTGAAACAGACGGAATGTGAAAGAATGTAATATCGTTCGTTATCCGAACATATTTAAACGAGTATGGAAACGGACCTGCAATAACAGAGACCCTCTTCACTTTATACTCTTACAATGCATCTAATGCAATGTTCGAATGAGTCGCGCCAATCGAACCATGAATAGGGTGTCTGCACTTATTAACTACAGCGAACGAATATGTATAAATCGTTTGGTGTTACTTAAGAATTATCACTACACAAATGACTAAAAAAGAGTACAAAAGTCTCTTCTTCTTTCTACGGCGGAAATCCTTGCTTTCAATCGAAGAATCAGTGTTGACTTAGCTTCTTTATTCACTTTCAATACACCATTCTTTTGGGCAAAATTGCGATGTGCAAAAGTCTGGTCTCGTGTATTTAAAAAACACACACAACAAACATCCCGTTCATGACAACCAGACACAAGCAGAACTAACAAAATACAACGTTTGTGAAAACATACTACCCATCAAATGAACCTGCGCCGTATGCTAGACGCAGGGATATATTTTCAGTGGTAAGTGTGCCATTATACTATTTTAATTTCAGCCAGTTCAAAATTAGTTTTGCCAAAAAACAATTTCATGCACTTTAATATTACGATTGTTTTCTTTCACTGTCTCAAATTCAACAAAAGTTTATAATTTCGGTTTTTTTATTATTCATTTACAAATAGTGGCCAAAACAAACGCTTGTGTATAGACAAGGATATATTCAGGGTGATAAAATATCACTGGCGCCAACTGAGGGTGTATTTCACCGACTCAAACTTCACACTTCTTAAATTTGTCAGAAAAAGTACCCTGCTGTCCTCGAGACTAGGGCTGTGTTTAATATCTTTTCTTGAGTTTACAATTTGAGATTTTCTAAACACAGAGATGATTCTGCCTTCCAAGCGGAAAACGCTTCCCACATGCAGTGATAGAAAAGCAACGCTCGTTTCCGCAACTCTAAAAACCTTTTCACGTTCAGACGATCTTTTCGGAGCTTTCATTCATTTCGAGATAATGCAAAGTTTCGTTGACACTGTATAGTTTATGATTTCTATATATAGACAGCAGTTGTCTAACCCTGAGAACAAATTCTAACAGTATGATTGGCGAGAACAGCTAAACACAAGCGCTGTGTCGTGGTGTCGACAGAGAGAGATAGGACTAAGAAATGCCGACATTTTTATAACTTCGAATGAGAATCACGAAGAGTTAATCCTCTGGATTTCGAGACACTAATTTACCCTTCTAGTCACTAAAATCCGCGGCGTGAGTACAAATGCATCTGCTGGGAAGTGTGTTTTCTTTTGATAAGCAGCGTGGAGTCTAAATATGTCTTGATTTTTCATTCAGGCTGCTGTTTTCATACGAGCTACGAGTAGTGATATGCTGTTTTATCAATGAAAAGAAAGTCTTGTTTGTGTTAACTTCCAAACAGACCAACACAAAAACATCAAGAGCGACTTCTAGAAAATCAACTCGACTTCTGCGATCGGTGATAATTATCTATAGACCTACCCATCTCTTTTCGGAGTTTATTATCATTTCTCGTAAAACTAGCAAAATAATAGATCCAACGTGAAAAAGGAAAGTCGATGCGCCCGTTCGATTCAATGACACATTGTTATGAAATCCCTGGGGCTAAAACGTAATACATTTTAAGTGCGAGGTTCTCAGCAAAGAAAGCGAGTCTGTCGGCGCGCGAATGCTGTTACACACTGTACGACCTATTTCTACTCAATATTGCCAACCGCAGTCGCCTTATTCTGGGTGGGACCAAGCACAAACAATTTCCACGAGACTTTCTTGTAACAAGGTACCTATGTAATTTCCTTCTACTCAATTAATCTCAAGACAAGAGAAGCACTTGAGGCTGAGCGAACAACGGGCTTAAAAGTTGTGGGAATAAAATCAAATTAGCTCGCCCCCATTAAATTGGACCCAAATTAGAGTCATGGAAAAAATTTAGGGGCCCGCCGCCAGGGTCCAATTTTGACTTAATTGGGAAAATCAATCTTCCTGGAATACCGCAAAAGCGTCTTAGATCGAATGAATTTGACATCATATCAGTCGCAGACGAAAAACTTCGAAGTTGTTCCCTCCATATTATTTTCACTTTCACATGGTGTCTTTCTCAGATGCAAAGCTATAAATACTGGTCAATTTTTCTGTTAGATAAACATGAAATAACTGCCCTCTCCGAGGCAACGAAATTTAAATATTTTATCAAGTTAACAAATGGAGCATAGTGACAAAACAAAAGCACACAATAAATTATTTAAAGTATGTAAATCAATTCTTTCAAGGGCAAAATTTACCCGATTAATATTTCATTCTCCTTGGCATCCAGAGCTTCAGGAAAGTTTCTCCTTTTCTATTCCTAGTTTCCAAGCAAAAAACAAGAATCTGCATTAAGTATAGTTATTCATCACCATATTCAGTCTGTTTACGTTCTTAAATTGAAAATCAATCACTCTAGCACAGGTACCAGTAATCAAAAGCTTTTTGACAAGTACATTCAATTACAAGGTCTATGCAGCAAATCGACCTCTTCAATTTTGGATCGCTTTCTCCTCGAGCTGCATAATTCACTTTTCTTTGACCATTAACAGCCTTTTCCGAAAAAAACCCCACTATTTGAACTGCTTGTAAGAACGTTCTTGATTATTGCTTTAAACTCCTCCCAGAATCTGATTCCATCCTCGTGCCCAAAATCGTGTTTAATTCATACAAGAGCAGGTTTTTGGTTATTTTAACCTATCGAATGTTTAAGTGAATAAAGAACAAATAAATATTTTTCTTTCTCTTCATACTTGTGAGATGGGGATTTTCCAAACAAGGCAAGCAAAACGAAAAAAAGTCCTCGGTTCTCAAACCATTAGTACAAACCCCACAGATCTCGATATTAAAACTCGCATTCATAAATGTTGCGGTCCATGACCAGCACCTATCAGCGTTGAAAGCACTGATAAGAGAGCCAAGAAGTTTAGCAAATGTTGTGCTAAGAGTATGAACTTATAAAATAGTTTATGATTCTCGTCTACTCGTACTACTCGTCTTCTCCTTCAAAAGTCAATCGATTGTTTTAATAGAAGTTTTCCGCACTTTAACGTGACCGTTTGACTTGTTAAAATATCAGTGAAGTCTCATAATTCTGTTTCGATCGTTCACCGTTTGTCCATTGTGAATAGATTTTAGTATCGGCGTTGTATTTGTGTCTCTGTCGCCAACTTGCTAATTTGATCAAAGTTAACTTTACACAGAAGCGAAAACTCGAGTTTATAACTGCGAGGACATAGCAGTTGGCCCGAAATTGTGTCAGTTTAATGACAAAAAAGTACGACGTAAAATAGAACTGTTTCTCTCGGTTTTGTTGTCAAGTAATCGCGTCATATTTACATACTCGACTTTGAATAAATGAAAAAGAAAGCAAAGCAAATCACATTTACGAAAGCTCTCAATATTCAGAACGCGGAAGAGTCGCTCGATTTGTGTACTTAATTTAAATAATAATAATCTACATCGCATGAAAACCTACAACACAAAGTTTATTTTGATAAACGGTTTGTCATCATTTTATTCATACTGAAGAAAAGAAAGAAACAAGCGCTATCCGAAATAATTCTTTTTTCGTGGATGAAACTATCACAAGTAAATTATAATTGAGAAGCACTCGGCAGACGAGCGCTACATTTTTAGACTTGTGTCGATCAATATAATAATGAAGAAAATAAGCGACAGGGCAGGAGGCCGAATAAGAAATATTTTCAGGTTGTCAATTTTGTTTTCTATGAGTGATTTTGATTCCGGAAATAATGAAAATTTAAGGTCTCGATGACATTCAGACGATGTCGCCATTTGAATGCGGGGATGCGAAAACCTGCAGATTACCGAAAGAGAAAAGTTGTAAACGAGCTGTTAAAATTGGTTTTCCCGTTGTTTCAAAATTGAACTCACTGATGCTGTTATTCAAATGTTGATTTCGAAATTTCTGGATCTACTCTCAGTGACGGGCATAGTAAAACTGCAGACGTAAGTACATGGATACCTTTTATATCGAGAATGAGGGTAAACTTTCTTTTTAAAATGCCACCGACAAGCCAAAAGCTAGTGTGCATAATATTTAAATATTTACACATGCTTAAGAAGTATGTACAAAGTCGCCCTGCCAACTTGCAAAGGACAGAAGCGGAAATTGGACACCATAAAGATAACGAAAAATAGATCGCAGTAAAAATTGACTCTTCCCAAATTTGAGGGGAAATTGACGTGTGACGAAATTCGTCTCGCAATACCAGCGCAAGCCCGGCAGGTTTGGGAGCGTGCAGGCCGGGTTCTAAATCACCAGCCTTGCGCCCCGACCTAAGCTGGAACTCAATCATGGTACTGCGCCGAAATAATCTCGCTATTGCCCAGTTTTGAAGGATTAAGGAAACCCAGCAAATTACTTACATCCACATCGGGTTCTTCTGAGTCATGATCCTTCAATGGCACATTTAGTAAATAATCCGGAACTGGTACAAAGGGTTCGATTTCAGTTTCTGGCGGAGCTTCCGCCGCATCGCCAAGACGAAGTTGTGATCGTCTTTGGCTCTCCTCTTTAGAGGCACGCTCGAGCTCGCGATGGTGTGCTCTGGCTGCAGCTTGTGCCGCTATCATGTTTGTTCTGTTGCTGTGAAGAATACTCGCACTTCCTCACTGTTCACCTGCGCCGCAAAGGCACATAACATTTGAAGCCCACTATATGAAGTTTGCCAAGCTCCAAAAAGTCGGATCTTCTTCGTAAAACAAGCAAAAGACAATCCACAAGGAGATCGCAATTATGACGGCTCTGTCCGTGCCATTTTTCAGTTAAACTGCGCCTGAGAAATCAGAGAAATAGAGAAAAAACAAGAATTCGCCATGACGATAGCGCTGGTAAACATGGCTTCATTAAAAATAATGCAACACCTGGTTCCAATCTTACAGGGACCGCGGAGTGTGATGGGATACTTTGACCTCCACACGTCAGAACTAATCCACTTCCGATTGGTTGTTCCTACACGACGCCGGTTTATCTCCACGAAGCTGTGCTGAATACATTAAGAAAGAAATACCGAATATTTGTGGCTACGTTCCACTCCACAACTCGCGTCAATGTTTGTGTTAAAAAGATGCATGTGAAACGATTCTTCAAAAATATTGACTGAACACAGAAGTCGAGAATAAAATGGAAATAAAACTTCACAAGAATCAATTTATTACAAACCATTCAGAGTCTCTAAGTGTACATGTGTTACGAACAAAATAGAATAAAACCAAAGCATTTTAAGTGCTCCAAAGTTTCTGTTTTTGCAATGCTATTGACATTTTCAATAAACAATGGTTTCCAATCGTTTATTGAAAAGATCACCACGTTGTCATTCATTGGGGTGTCACGTGATAACAAACATTTGTTCCCATTGGGGTCGATGTATACACAACACGACTCGACTATTATAAGCAAACACAGACTATAAACTTTAAAAGGCAGTGCGGTTGTACGGGGGAGATACAGAGGCCAAGGAAACAGTGGGAGAGCCTTACTACGAGCAAAATACCCGTGCATTGGGACACTGTACGACGGCAAAATATTCTTAATTCATTTGCCGTTTAACTTTTCAAATGTCACAGTTTCACAGTTCATTATCTACGGCATCAACTCAGTCTATCTGTACTCAGCGTCAGGCAGGTTTAAAAAAATATGTCGAGGTCGCCGGCCTACACAAAATACTACAACAAAACATCAAACCACGAAAACTTTCTTAAATTTCTCGCGGACAGGAAAAAAGGTAGTATTTTAGCCAAAGCGGCAAAAATGAAAACGAGTCAGCACACATTTTCTACTACCGACTTTTCACAAATGTGGTTTGGAGGAAACTCCAAAATTTCACTTTTGCAGACAAAATTAATTATTATCCACGCAGGTGCTGGGATGAACTTAGCAGGAGAAACTGTTTAGTTTGGCATGTTGAGATGGGAAACGAAAATAAAGAACTGTCTTTCTTCAACCTGCTTTAAGTTTACAAAGTTTCATAGTGACAATAAAACTCATTTCAACAACCGTCTCAATATAAATCAGCAAAGAGTCGCATTTGGTATGCATATGCAGAATTATCTCTGAAAATAATTAGGGTTCAATATTTCACTACGGATTACAATCTGATTTTACACGCATGCAAGCTAATTTCCGAAAAGGGCGATATTTCAAGTAAATCTTCATTTAACAGCAGTGCTATTTCTGTCTTGGCATTGTCACTTTTTGTTTGCGTGCGTTTCACAGTCCGAGTCTGTTTTCAATAGATAGCTCATCAATCCATGAATTCTTTTTTTTTCCTGTTTACATCGACAATGATAGTTTTATTTCGAAGCTTTGTAAATTATCTTCATCTCATTAGGCAGCAAAAAAAGCCGTTAACTGTTATCACTGCACCAGTTTTCCCGTTAATTTCTTGGCAAATTTTTGGGGTCTAGATTGTTAACTGACCAATGTATACTAACCCTACCTCAGCCTTCGCCGAACTTTCTGTCAAAATTCTCCGTTTTTCTTCCCCCTTTCGGGATAAAAAGGTGATAGTTTCCTCTTGCATTGCCTTAACAATGGCTTCATTCCTCCAACTTTACATTGTCGAGTTGTCCGACATTAGAGAAAAAAGCTTTAATACTTAATGTCTCTCAGCGATCACAAAGTTGGGGTCTTCATTCTATGCAGAACATTAGTGCTGTCTCCACCAATAGCGACTCGAAGACACCGCTTAACAAAATAGTTTTAACTCCCAATTACAGCAAAGCTAATCATCCCGAGGAGAAAAAACTACTCGCCAACACACAGCAACTCTACCATCAACTCATCAAGACTTGTAGTCTTCAAGATTTCTACTTCCCAGCGCTTAGAACGCTTAAATTCTCCATCTGACGGGAAAAGTCGAACACATCAACATTTTGAGAGCAAAATGTTTTAAAACATTTGTTAAGTGAAGTTTAATGCCCTGCAAATGATTGACCATCTGGATGTTAAACTTGTAATGGATGTGAAATTCCCATTATCGGCCGAGTGTAGTAATTACGAGCATAAAGCGACCTTTCACAGGATGCACGGCAAACTTGATTATCTAATTTAACACAAACGAGAAAACAAAAATTTAAAAAAATTTGCAAGTCAAAAAATAAGACACAGTGTGAAAATACACAAAAACATGCGGTGAAAAAGACTTCATTAAGTTATAAAACGTACCGGCACTGCGGTGTTAATACAAAAGCCTTTTGCATGGTTATTCGACCGGATGTATTTATTTAAGTGAATATGAATAAGCCTGTTCTCTTGGTTGGATTTCAAAATAGTAATATTTTTCAACTGGAGAGGACGAGTAACTTCTATCATCCGTTTGTAAGCAAAGAATTAAGCAAGGAAGAATTACGAATGACTACAGTCATCACTGTTTGCTGAAAGTAACGCGGAGAAAAGGATCGTTCGGCAAAAAAAACAGTTTTCGCAATATTGAAAAATTACAATTCCTGGCCACTGACGAAAAAAGATGTAGGAGTCACAAGAAACCGTGAAGTATTAAATGGATGTGGCGAATACAAATAGTATTAATACATTTCTTCGACCTTTTTGGCTGCCACAACGATCGCCTTAATCTAATAAGAAGGACCAGGAAAAGAGAGGATCGACAAGTGGGGAGCAAAGTCAAGCTCAAAACTACACGAAACACAAACTACACATGCAGTAAATGCTTTTGCAAACTTTGAATAACACCCAGCAACATCGATGAGAGGATAACTCTCCATAAACAGTTCTAATAACTACGGAGTCAAACTCGAAGTGCCACGAATGATAACTAAACAGGTCTGCTGTGTAAAATGTACGGTTTGGCCTATTTCGTTGCGCCAAAACGTTACTTCTAATATACTAGTATACCAGCCGATGAAAAATTCTCCTTTCACAACCAAAAACTATTGTTCAGCCTATGTTCAATACATCGCCGTGATAGATAAGCATCAGTCAAATGTTTATTTTCTTTCACAGATCAAATACCCGGGATCAAATAACACTCGGGAGTTTTTTTCAATTGTTTTCTTAGATACAGTGACATATAGTATATACCTTTCTGTGGATTTTCTAGATTTCTTTCAAACCTGGGAAAATCATTCTACTGTCGGCGATAGGCGATTTACTTATCCTTGACGTTATAACAAACTTTTTCATTATGAAAAGGCTTTTTGCTAAAGTGTGTAAGAGCAAAACAGTGGAAGACTTTGTCTGTGTCGGCGAGGAAGCTAAATATGTGGTTTGATAAACAAAGATTGATACTTAAAATGGTACGTCTTTCTGTGTAAGAGCTAGCCGACTAACAAACTGAAGTTACTCTGTCGAAAAAGTAAAAAAATGGGGGGAGGGGAGGGGAGGGGAGAGAGATAACAATTAAAAGAGCCAACTTTTGTTCGTACAAATACGATCAACTTTATAAAGCGAAGGAACATATTTAAAACTATTTTTTCCTTAACAATAACACATTACCAGTTTCAGAAAACAAGTCATGCAGTTCCACACAAAGCAATGAAGAACTGAAATGAGTCCAACAATGTTTCTTATATACAATTATAACTTGTATCTTTAGAAAACTTTGATTTGTTAAATTATTCTCAGTTGTTAAGACTGTCGTTTCTGTCAGCAGCACTCATGCAATTGCGGCAGAACTATTGTTTGCCTTTCAGTTTTCAAGAATAAATGACAAAGTTTACAATGTGGAGTTTAAAATATTCTAGCTCTTCATCGACTAAAACGCTACTTTTCCTCTTTGGGCGCTGGTTACTTTCCAGCGTGACAGTTCCGAAGTATGGGGATTGCGTGCATTTCAAAAGATTCGTTTCAAGATTTATTTGCCGGAATAAGATATATGCTATTTACGAGACGAACAGAAGCCGCACGCTCACGGCTTTGTCTAAATACTTAATCACCAGTGAATAACTTAAAATATTTGTTACTTCACTGGCCAATAGGAAATACTACAAGTAAGAAGTGATGTTCAGGTATGATCACATTTTAATTTTCTACTTCAGAATTTCTGAAAGACTCCCACATGGATTCCATGCTTGCCGATGAAGTCACGTATACGACTCACTTTGACGATACCTCCAATTCTGTTATTAATTATCGATGAGAAAAAAACTGAACAACGACACTGAACTGAAAGAGAGACAATTTTCTGTGTTTTAAATATTCTAGTTGATCAGTGTTCTCAGGTGTCGCTTTGACTTCGAGTCTCTTTACTCAATCAGTATTTTTCTCAGCTGCATCTCGCAAGAAATCTCTTTATACATCAGTAATAAAGAAAATCGTTTGAACTAAATCTTAAGCCAAACTGGTTTATTTATAAACTGAACGTCATGCTTATCCGACCGACTTCCGAAGAGTTGCTCGCATTTTCAAAACAGGAATATATTTGAAATATTGTTGAGAATAGGATATGGATCTGTTCATTAGCAGAAAAATATTCTCTCGCCCAACCCAGTGCTTGCGGACAAACTTCAGATGCGGCCGCAAGTGTCTAGTTGGTCGGTTCGGCATAAAGTGAAAAAAAAACCCTGATATTCCTTGACAGGGTTTTAAATTACCTATTCACGTCAGCGCAAATACTGACATCAAAACGACAAAAGTCATGATTCACTCGTGTTCTTAGCGATGTCTTCAACATGCCAACTATGTCAAACCAAATCTTTTTACGCTCACTTGCGATTCATTCATAAAAAAGCGGAGACCCCTGTTGGTTAAAATTTAAAAACAACACAGCGAGAATGGACTCGTAGTAACAGTTTTCAAAGCCATAGCGCATCTTTTAGAAATTATAATTTATGGTCTAATTAGACATTCACGCGAAAAGCATAAAGTGACTTATCTCTACATTCGCAGGTGGTTAATCAACTCCAACCCGAAGTTACACAAGGATTTTTACTTTTTATACTAAAATTACACACTAATCCAGTTTTAAATAACGGCTCTCAGGAATAAATGTAGCCGTTTATCTCACATGTTTGCGTTTTATTTTGGAACGGAACAGCAAACAGTTTGTGGTGATACATTAGTCAGATCAACGTAAAACGATACAATTGCGAGGGCATATTCAGATTCAAGTCAGAAATAAAAGCAAGAATTGGATCTGTACGTGATATGTTTTTATTATTTTATTTAAAAAACCCGTTTTTCATTGGTTATAACTTCATAATTAAAACGGACTTCTCGTTGAAGCATAATAATCGTTAAAAGGGAATAAAAACCAGTTGAACAAATCGGCAATAAAAACAATATTTAAAGAAGCAAACGAGACAACAGCCACGGAACTTATTTTATAATATAGTCGTACAAATGTCCGACTACTGTTTGGTACAATACTGGCACAATATTCTTAATATTCATCAGGAACTCGACTTCCGCTTTTGTTTAATTTATTTTGACACGTGACAAAGGAAAGTCTAACAGTGATATGTTTGGCAAAACCTATTGAGAGACGATCAACTGAATTCTGATCATGTTGAAACCCGAAACAAAAGCAAAAGCTTATTCCAGTGTAATGATTTTGATGAAAACAATTTCTCATTCAAATCAATCCAAGCGAGGTTATAAAAATTGCGAAACTGCTGTAAACATTATAAAACTGTTGCCAAATATAATCTAAAACTAATTGAATCGAGTGATTTCATATAGAAACAAAATGGAATACTCGTTCCATAAGTGAAAGGCCGCACATAAAAATACTTATGAATACGTTGTCTTTCGTAGATTGAGTGTCAAAATTAAAATTAAATTTTTTGGCTTTGTATCGAGCTGACGTACCCGTAAAATCCTTCTCGTGGTTACAGGTTAATAGCTAGTGAGACAAGAGGGGCGATGTTTGGGTTAGCTGAGGTCAAATACTTAATTCGCGCAAAAAGCGGAAGAATTCGTTAAAAACAATTTGAGAAAAAGGAAGAGGACTATGCTGTGTTATTTCTTAAGTCTTGGACTACTAGGAAGATTTGGAGGCTGTGGAACTAAATCGCCAACATATCTTTCAAAAAAGCCGTTCTTCAGTGACGTGACGCTATGGCGTCGGGTCGGAAAAAGCAGCCGATTAGCAATTTCTTCAAACAAAAAACATCGTTCTTATGAAATATCGTAAAGAAAATTCTTTCTCAGTCTGCGAACTACATGTAAAGTCATTCGCTACTTGCCAATGGTTCAGATAGGTCGATAAGTAAACGACGCACAAATTGAGTCAATCTATTATAGTCTCCAGCCAGGAGGAGATACAACTAAAGCCGTTGCACCAGCTGCGTTCTCTGACTTGTTCTAAATTTAGCACGAGTAAGTTTTTTAAATAGCCAAACTGTCTTTAGTCTCTTCATGCATGCACGTGCGCGCGCGCGCACACACACACACACACACACACGCACACACAGAGACAGACAGACAGACAGACAGACTTTCCGACTGTATGGCATATCGACAAAACGGATAGTTGAAATCTATTCATTTGGCTGGGGTACAAGCTAATAATAAAGAGTGAAACTAATTTCCTTGTCAAACATATCTCCAGTTGAATCAAACACAAGGTTCCCAAAATATTTAAGAGTAATCCATTGGATAGAACTTTAGGACGGAAGAACAATAACAACAAACTGTAATCTATATAGCGCACTTTGACAGCAACCTACTTGCTGACTACTGAAGCTACTACACTATACACAAACTGTGTACAGGAATTAGAAATTACTTAAAAACACAGCGGAATAAAAACATCTTCAGGCCAAGAAAAAAAGGACGAGTGCGAACCTCAGTGACTGGCGGAGACTTACAAACTCAACTTCGTAATCAACCACTTCCTTCTATCTTCGTGTCAAATCGTGACCACTTACGAGCGAGAGCAGTAAGCCTGTGATCATGCACGTAGCGACTGATTTGTGGTTTTGTTTCATTTGCCTGTACGAAGTAATGTCAATACTAGCGATGCTTACGTAATGTTCATTCCAAATCGCAGCCAACCGCAACTTTGTCTTTCGCGAAGTGACACGAATAGAGCGGAATTTCACCTGTTTCAAGAAAAATCCCTAATCCGATTTTACTGGCGAACGGATTGAAAGTAACGTATATGGACCTAAAATGGGAAAAATAATTTCCACAGATTTGCCCTCTTATCTTACTGATGAAATGTCGCTCATTTGCTGTTTGTAAACTTATACAAGAGACCGTGATAAGTGTTAATCATTTTCGATTCAGTCTACAAAATGAAACAGCGACGCGCTCTTTAACGCTACACATTACACGAGTTTGAGGGAGTGGATAGGAAAATGTGATTGGTGCATCGGTTGTCAACACATTATCAACAGAAAAACGTGGATAGAAGGCTCGACACCAGACAACAAAAATTCTTCAAATACTTGACCGAGTCGACCCTAAAGGACGGACGTAAAAGTTTTTAACTTGAATATTTTCTGCTATTATTTATTTACTTCATATGCTAAAATTCTTGACAGATTTTATGCATTCAGTTATCAGATATATGAAGCGAGTTTCAAGTTACTCCCGCATGCAATAGCTCTCAAAAACATTTTAACCTACCAAATTAATTTTATTTCCCCTGCACAAGTCAATTGGGCTTCGCGGGTAATAGTAGAAAATACAGATAGTAAAGTATGTTTTTCTCACTGAAGATGATTCTATGAGGTGTCTTTACTAAGTTTAAACTTGTATAAGGAGTCAAAATATACCAGTTTCAAAGGAGTGTGAAATTAAATTTATTCGGAATTCCCTCATTCTTTTCCTGTTGTAACAATCATCGTGTGCTGTTGTAAAAAATGCTAGATATCTTAAGTGGCGTAGTTGGTAACGAATCTCGCAACACAAAAGCGTAATATGAAACACTGGTAACTGTTTTCCTAGTGAAAATCGTTGTGAAGGACACAAATACCTGAAATAACGAGAATGTTGAAGACAACAAAACACCAGCCATGGCAACGTAACAAAACACTCGAACAAATGAAATACTAAAATAGAACGTTGTCATTTGCGTGTGGTTGGTAACTAAAAATAGTGCAAAATTTCCAAAACTCAGGGTCAGACGAAAATAACACGCTCTGCATAAACTAATCGGCAAATACTGGGATAAGGGCAGAGAAATGATGAAATAGTTCAATTAAACTTCCCTTCTTCACTGTAGTACAACACTAAAAAAGGGGTAACCTGCGAAAAGGCTCGTTTGTGAAATTGGGAAACGAGAAAGAACAGGAGAAAGGGGGAGGGAAAAATAATTTAAAGAGGGGGGAGAGAGAACAATAACTTTCCCTCCCCCCTTCTCATTTTCTTTTTCTTTCCCCATTGCACGCGAATGAGTCCTTTCGCACGCCAAAAACGACATCATCGTTCCCACCTTTGATCTCTGCTAAAACACAACTAATTTTAGTATAGCTAATTATAATATTTTTTGGGTTGCTGCCGAAACAGAAAATGCAATTCAAGGATATTTTGCCGTACAACACCTAAGTATTTGTTATTCAACACTGTGGACGTATGTCCGAGTGTCAGAAAGGGACGAGGTCTGACAGGCCATTAATTTAGTTTGACCTTGATTCAAATTGGTTTATTTCAAACGCGCGGCTGGAGGATAAACTTTTCGGCAGTAAATAAATCTTTGTAGGATTTTGATAGTAGCTTCCAGAAATGAGTAGAACCGAGTTAAAATAAGCACAAACTATTTTTGATACAGCTATTTCTTTACACTGTAGATTCTTTAAATGGTGTTGATAGTAAATGTTGCATTAGGCGACAATAAAGCAAAGTATTCCTGTGCAAAACCCGAGGAAAACAGAGTTTCTAGGATTTTCGTCACACTAGAAAGTTCTAATTAGATTTCGTTTTGTATGCAAAGGCAACTGATGGAATCGACGAGAAAGTCACAATTCTCGGACTGGAGCTATGCGCTACATATACATTGTAAACATTACTCGCATTTTTATATTACGATCGTATAACTTGTAATATTTTTATATTATAATCAAATATTACTCGCAGGATACAAAAAATCAAATGCAAACCGCGAGGAAATCAGGACTCTGACTGGAGCTATGTACTAAATCAAACATTAATCACATGTTTTAGATGAAGAAAGTTAGCGATTCTTTTACACAAAAACTGACGTACATTACAATTCTCCGTCCGTTACCCAATTCCTTCGTCATTTTTACTCATCAATTTTGTAAACAATTCAGTATCAGCAAAAAAGAGTGTAAATGTGTGAAAAGAAATATTTTCAGAAAGCCTTTCCTGAAATTATCAATCTACAAAAACGTATAGTAAAAAAAAGCCGACACGTTGTCTGCTATTTTGCCTACAGAGTAAAGCCTGGTTTCCATATGATCGTTGGGAATCACTGGATCATTCAGGATTGCAGACAATTTTTTGGGATCGCTGAAGATCACTGTCGATCGCTGGCGATCGCTGGGGACTTTTGCAAATTGGTGAAAATAGCGGCAATAAATCGACGATTTGTGCTGCATGCAAGTGTTTTTACCATGACTTTATTGAGAAGGCGAAGAAGTGAGCGTATCCAACGAAGACATCGATTTTGGGTTCGTGAGACTTTCAGTTTTTGAGATTTTTCCAAATTTTTGAGGAACAGGCACATCAGAGTCAAGTTATAGGATTTTGTTTGTCGAAAAGGCACGTGATCCTATACAGACAGCGCATTGTGGGTTTGATGGGTCGTTGAGGATCGCTGGTGCGTTTCCATTTGAGTTTTGCAGTTGCTGGCGATCGCCGATGATCGCTTTGGATCGTTGGTGATCGCTGGAATAGAACTCGCAGCGATCTTCGGCGATCCAAATATTCGCGATCGTTGGGGATCGCTGGCGGTATTTGTAAAATCGACAACCGGTTTCCATATAATCGTTCACGATCGTAGCAAAGTTGCAGCGATCATCAGCGATTGCTAGCGCTCCTAAACGATCATCTGGAAACCAGGCTTAACAAACTGCAAATTTTTGTAATTTAAATTTCCCGCAATTCCATATGGTCTTGGTATTACTTGTTGTGCTCATCGCTTTTTGTATACCAAAAACTGCCTCAATGTTGTTGTTTATTTTCTAACTTGAGACAATTTTCGATATTTCTGTAAAGAGTGCCAGGGATACTGTTACTTTTAAATTCAATGGCTGAAAGAGTATTCCGTCTGAAGTGCTTCCCCAGTATCTTGCACAGACTAAAGGCGACGGAACGATTTTTAGTGCCACAATGCTACGCAAGAAATCGACACTATGTAACAGGGTACGGAAGGCAGTTTTTACCGCATCATGTCTAGAGGCAACATATGTTGCGAGTTTTTGAAGATGATTCAAAAACTTTAGGCGCGTGTTGCCGCAATGAATCGTGCTACGAATTCAGCTTTTTTGCACAACAGAGTAGCACGAAAAATGGTTGTCCCGTGTAACATCGCCTTAAGACTTAAGAATTTGTTTCTTTTTGTTTTACCCACAGTTTTAACCAACTGGACCTCCCTGCGTACGAGACTTATGACAAACTCCGCGTAATGCTGCTGAAAGCTACAACAGAGTGTCCTGAGGGATTCGGGCTGGCTTGAGGCCTTGATATTAGCTACAACAGAGTGTCCTGAGGGTTCGGGTTGGCTTGAGGCCTTGATATTAGCTACAACAGAGTATCCTGAGGGATTCGGGGAGTTTCCGCGACGCCGCAAGTGCTGTTTAACGCTGGCAGTGGGACGTACCTCTTGTACTGGCTGAATTGATTCTTTCGACAGTCAACTTTGGACTAGTGTCAACTTGACACTTGGCAGTAGAGCTGCCGCACATTCTTCCTGAATTGACGAAATTTCAATACAATTTAGATCTGCTGAACATTGAAAAGAGAAGAAGCTTGCGCAAGATTGTTTGCACGTAACTATTTTACTAAGTAAAACAACTTACAATTTGATAAAGCACCTAAAATGGCAGTAATCTGAATTCAAATTATCTCTTGAGTATCTTATGAAAATGCTGCCAGCTATCTGGTATGCTTTCGCAGCTTTGTAGAGAAAATATATTTGGCAATTTATTCAATTACTGCTCTAAAACTTATTTGAGAACTGATTTTTTTCCTCCGTATTTCTTGAAATATAACCAAGTATCACTTGTAGTTTTGCAGTCAGCGTGTGATATTGATCTCTCCTGATTAGAGTGATACCAATGGCTTTAATTAAACCGTGTTGTGGAGTTGATCGTTATTCCTGAAAAATAATAAACAGGAATTCCTAATAAGGTTTAGGTCAAGATGTTCAGTTAGCTTCCAGGGTTTTTCGACGAGTAGATTATTTTTGAAGTCCTTTCCAGTTCGGACAAAGAGCAGAGACCCAACTGTTTGGTTTAGATAGACATTGACGACTTATAGATAATGGAATTGAAACGTGTAAAGGTATTGTGACAAATTTTGGCAAAGTCTATGTAAAGAGTAAATTGAAATTTGGCTCGGTTTTTTGCATTCGTTAGAATAACGAAATAGTACGTACTTCAAATTTGCCGATTATTTGTATTGAACAAATACTAATCGTGACAGCTTGGCGTCTGTTGTAAACCTTCGAGGTGTTTGCTGTAATTTAGCAAAAAAATGGTAATTAAAATTTATGGCAAGCATTTGATCATTGCAGTTTTGCTTGTTAATATAAACTTGTCTGTTTCAATTTTTCTGTCTAATACACAACAGGAGATTTGCATTTTTGGCGTCACTTTACTATAACTACCAGAATCCTTTTCGTGACTGCTTTTGTTCCTCTAATTAAGGCTATTGTTTTGAGACTCTCTAGGGAGCGTAAAATTAAATAGGAAAAGGTTTTGGTAAAGGATTGTGGTAGTTGTAGTAAAGAACGTCATAATGCAAATCTCCTATAGAGAGGTGTCCGTGTTACAGAGACTTTGCAAAGTATGGTCATTGCGCATGTGTTATTGTGCAGTTTCTCCGGCAGCCCTTCGTGTCTGTCGAGATCGGTATAAGTTTCATATTGTGACTGCCCTGATAATCACCTTATAACCCAATACTCTTTTCCGTTTTGGTTTAGATATCTTGCAGGGACAGAGGAAGGGAACATTCACAAGTGTTCTTGTTCGTACAATGAGCAGTATTTAGAAAGCTATGACGGTCATACGGTACGTCCTGTCCAAGAATTGACCTAGTGCAATGTACTCTGTAATAACGGTCATACGGTACGTCCTGTCCAAGAATTGACCTAGTGCAATGTACTCTGTAATAACGGTCATACGGTACGTCCT
>JAOEHT020143688.1:0-12100 GCA_025448195.2 Parazoanthus atlanticus
TTGCTTTGCTTTGCTTTGCTTTGCTTTGCTTTGCTTTGCTTTGCTTTGCTTTGCTTTGCTTTGCTTTGCTTTACTTTGCCGTTAAAAGTTTAGGAATAAAAAAATAGCTCTTCTTCCAATAAAGTTTTTAAAAAAAGCAAAAATTATTTTCTCTACGTACAAAAACTGAGCGTCAAATCATAGTTTTCTTCCCTGTTGCCTCTCTTAGAGAATTATAAACTTCTCCTGTATTTTACCCTGCGAGCGAAAAACATCTGGTGATATAAAAGATCTCTGCTCGCAGAGTACCTGTAGTTTATACGTGTTTACTACATGTAAGAAAATATGCATTTTTTTATATATTAATTATTGTAATTTTAGTATTATTTTTTCTAGTTTACTGCATCTCTTGTTTCTTGCCTTTTGAATAATTGAGTAAATAGGTTGCAGGATTTCTCTAGTTAACCCACTGGGGTTGTCTATTTTGCACCCTCTACTCTATTTCTTTTTGCCTTATAAAATATGTCTAATTTAGTATATATGTGGAAATAATAACCATTGAGCCATTGAAGCGCGCGAAATTGAATTTAAAGAGAGCATTCCATGAAGCACTAGAAAACGTTCTGGTCCTCACAATCTACTTACCGGCAGATTTTTGTGACTCAACAGGATACCGGTTTTACCGGACGTTTCAAAAGTTTTAAATTCCCGGCGATAACTTTCTATTGTCAAAAGCGTTTTTGAAGATAACACAATCTTTTGCGTATGAGAATAAATATCTTTTCCTTGAAATCGTTAATATTCGATGCGAAAGTTATAAATAAACCATTTTTACCTCAGTTGTTCCTTATCTCTTGCTTGTACGCTCTGGGGCATTTATAGACGCCATTTGGAGGTGATTTGGCGCACTCCAAAATGAGATTCAAATCCTCCAAATCCTCTCTAATGGCCCCATTATGTACAAGCAAAACAGATGATGCTGGGCTCGCGCAAATGTTGTTTTGAAAAATATAAAAGGAAATTCTCTTCAAACCCAGAGAACACGCTAACGTGTGTGCGAAAGTTTTAAACAAAACATTTTCGTCAATTTTAACCGATAACCTGAAGTTTTCTTTTGTGTTTTGCTAGCTATAGCGTTCAAGCCATAACATAAAAACATTTCCCTTGAAAACAAACAAAGTATTGTGGCTTGTTTTGTGCTTAGTTCAATAGTTCAACCATTGTTCAATGGCTGTTTTTTCCCACATATAAAACTTGACAATATTATAATACTAAAAAAACGAAGTTGATGGTGCAACCCATACAGCCCCTGAGGCTTCATTGGAGAAATCCTGCTGCCTATATACAATTAATATAAAAGATACATAAAAGGCGGTAAACAAGATTATGTAAAACTAAAATTTCAATGATATATACAAAAAATAACATATTTACTGGACAGGAGAAGTTTATCTAAAAGATGAAATAGGGAGGAAATTGCAGTTGTGATCGGAGGATTCTATATTTTAATAGAGAAGATTGCAGGCGTAGGCATCTCGTTCATGCCAATAATTCAGCATTCGAAACGCCAAAGAATCAGATGCCATTTTGCATCACACATAAATGCCCGGAGGTGGATACTAAGTAGTTAGCAATAATTCTCCGAAGTGGAGGTGAGTGGCACATAATATACTTGCTGCTCACTGACACTGACGAGAAAAATTGTGTTCAGTTCTAAGAATATAACAGCGAATAGAAGTATAATAACTGAGAAAATGCAGTTTTTAGCTGAAAAGAAACACTGAAACTCCTTTCAGTTCTAGGGGCGGATTTAGGGAAGGAGCCGCTAAATGAGTGCTACGATGTGCCATTAGCTGCAGAAGTGTACATTTTCGCGTTGGAGTAAGAGGGTAATGGCAGTGAACGAGCGTCATTCAATTTTCTTCAAAATGGTCTCAAAATGCAGGAAATGGCGTTTCAGAGAGTTTAATTTTCAAAATTTTCCGGGGAGCATGTGCCCGGAGTCCCCTAGAAACTCGCGCCTTCTGAGCGAGTACTCCCACGGATCTAGCCTCCATGCAGACTATTATTCTTCTTCGCCGCGCGAGGGAGAGACCTCTCGCGACGAAGGAGGATAATAGTCTGCGTGGGGGCTACCACGGGTGACCAGCATTGGGCCACATGAAAGTTGGACCTATGCATCTATGCAATACTTTCCTGTCGGTACAAAGCAATTTGCATCAAGTGATGTGTCTGTGTTTCGTAGCCAGCTGCAGCGTAAAAAGAACCGCTCGGTGAAGTTTTGGGGTAATTTTGTGATAAACTCTAAAGATTTCATGTCAAGTTTTGAATCAGTTTGACATCCATAGGATGCATGTCACGGATATCAGTATAGGCATCAAAATCTGATCTAATCGCGTCTGGCTGCGGGCTACTAATTTCAAAGAATCGAAACAGAAATACATGTAGCCCCCCAAATGTCACTGACATTGATATTGATATCGATATCGATCATTGACATATTGTAAATACTTTTCTCGTGTTTTAACTTGAAATCGACTTTCGCACGTATCAGTGAAAGTGACTGACTACTTAACTTAGGGGTTGGTTTTTAGCAGAAATTCTTTTCCCACGCTTCATGCCGTTTTTAGTCAACAAATGATTGAACAAAAAGTTTCATCTCTGTCGAGTAATCAAACCTATATATTCTAATTTGTTTGATTAACAAATTTATGCAAGTTCTATATGCAACCCATACAATTTACAATGGCATCGGAATCAACATTTCATTTCAGTTTGGCAGTTTAATTAAAGTTGACCTAAAATGCATTCATTACTTTTTTCTGGGAATATTTGTTTTGACTATTTCTAGTATTTTAATCAAGTTTTTTTCAATACTTACGTACTTTTTTCAAACAACTGTGTTCAACTTTTGAGAGTTCCAATTCAAAGACTGATCGAACTCATTTTCAAAGTCCTTGCGTTAGATCCGACGGCATTTTAAATGTAAGATCTACGTCTTCATGTTTTTAAAAATGTTTTATCTTATTTTTGTTGAACGTACTCAGTGACAGGTTATCTATTTCTAAAAAGCCGATCTTTCCGTCAATGAGATACGCTATAACCTGTAGATATTTTAGCAGACGACAAGCGGCGGTAATTCGTTTTGGAATTATCATAACAGAAAGTTCCTCTCTTTAAAAATGTTGCGAATTAACTTTGTTTGATAATACGCTTTACCATGCACCTTTAGAACTTCTGTATTTGGAAGTGTTGTTGCTATTTGTGTTCACTTTTTGCTAGAAAATTTTCCGCAGCCCGATGTAAATAACCGGAAAAATAGTCGTCGGTAAAAACTTCAAAGTTGTGCAGAATGTTTGTAAAGCAATGGTCAGTCGGGAAATCTTGATTCAATGTTTTAATTAATATACTTATCATTGTATATTTAATGGGTTTGGCATATTTGCCTAATATAAAAAGCTTAGAAAATCTCCCCTTTTGGATGTTGACAAACTGTGCAAACAAACTCTAATGTACCTGATGAAAAATTAATAAGAAGTCCGTAGAATATGGACTCTCTGTTTACAAACAAACCGAAAGAGATGCTCATTTCTTACTTACTAGCTTCATCGCTTAAGTGTTAAAAGTAACTTGTGAATAGCGAGCACTTTGGAGTTCTCTTTCCTTTGAGCCAGACTGCCATATCCAAATGGGACAAAAATGTTTGGTTTCCTGATTTCAATATTCTCTTACTGTAAGTAAAATTCAAGACCACCTGGAGCGACTGATGAATAAGTGAACCAATCTCTCTCAAAGGCAATATATCTTCGAACGGTGCCTTCAATCATCGCTGAAAAAAGGCAGGTGCAACTGCTGGAAAGTTCTCGTTCCTGTTAAAAACGCTTCGCTGCTCAATTGTATATAGAAACTACTTATTGTGACTTTATGAATGTCTTTCTCATTACCGACCAACTGAGAAAGTATTAAGAGACATTTATCACTTGGTCGCAACTCAGTTTAGCAAATGAATGAAAAGACTAATTGGAGGACACTCTTTCAAGCAGAAGGTAGTCTTGTGGATGAAGAAACGTTGTAATCGACAGCGCTTGACTTCCAAAGCCAAGAATTCAGAAACTCAGAGCAGTATTTTTCTGTTTGAGACAACGGTTCTGCCTTTCAGTAGGACTTGGAGTTCTGAGTTTGAAAACTCAGGATAAAAATATCTATACTTTTCGAGACAGCCATCTTTCGAGACTTGCAATTGGTGTATTGAAAGTCTTGTTAATTGCAAATCCTCCGCAGATGGCGCTTCTTACGACAAGAGAAATAATGATATATTCGATATTACTTGTTTTGACTTTTTTGTTAGGAATTATTGGCAATTGTGTGGTGTGTTTAGCAGTGTACTTCAACAAGACGCTACGCCAGCAAGTTTCCAATATGTTTATTGTCAACCTCGCGGTAACCGATCTTCTAACAGTACTGTTGATAATTCCTTTTTGCATGGTGAATATCATTAAGGGTGACTGGATTTTGGGTACAGGATGGTGTGTTGCGCTAGCATTCGTCTATTACACGCTAGCAATCGTGGCAATGGAATCCCTCGCCTTCATAAGCCTGGACAGATACCTTGCAATAGTTCACCCACTGCGGTACAAAACCAAGATGACCGTGCAACGTGCTAAACTGATGCTGTTGTCTGGCTGGCTCTGGGCAGTTGCTTTCATCCTACCGTGTGTATTCTTGGGTTGGTTCAAATACGGTTTCACTGAATCAATGTGCACGTATAATTTCTCTGGCACGGGTGAGAAATGGAAAACGCGCGTGATTGTTTATGGAGTCCTTACAATAACACTATGCATCATTCTACCTTCATTCGTCATGTTTTATTCCTATATAAAAATTTTAACAATTGTAAACCATCACTTGAATAGAGTTGGCACAGTCAGCCCCAAAGATGAACCACGAAGGTCCCTCTCGGTTCGTCTGCAAGGTCAAATTGCCGCCGTTGCCGCTCCCGAGTACAGAGGTTACAGAACCATAGGCTTAGTCATCGCAATTTTTCTCATTTCATGGCTGCCGTTTAGCGTCACCAGACTCATAAAAACGCTCACATGGGACCACGAGGTCGTTCCCGCCGTTGTTGATACGTTTGCGACGGTTTCGTCGTTTCTTAGCGCCGCTATTAATCCAGTTGCTTACGGACTCTTTAGGAAAGACTTTCGAAAGGCGTTTAGAAAACTCTTTTGGCAAAGTTTTGGTGGTTGTCGAAGACAAAAACCTTTCGGTCAAGTGGAACACAACAACACGCCAAGAAACATGCAGTTGGTTACAGACTATAGTGCCCAGCTAGTAGAGGCGAATCTAGACTGAAGAGTTGGGCGCATGGGGGTGAATTGGACATCTTTCTTTTCAATTTTTCAATTTTTGTTGTTAAAACTACAGTGTTTTACATTTGAGTTTTATAAATACATTGATAACAAGTAAGACTTATCAGGGGCGGATCCAGCAATTTCGGAAAGGCGTGCCGGAACTCGCAAGTTTACAAAAAGGAGGGCCAGAAAGACGCATCCGTGCTCCAAAATACTTTTTTGCAGTGTTTTTCTTGTAAAATATTCCAAAATTGCCGACGAAAGGGGGTGGCAGGCCTGTCGGACCTTCCCTAAATGCGTAGGCCGGTGTGTGAGCAAAGAGTCTCCAGGAAAGAATCCTTACCATGGCAGGGCCTCGAATACATTCTGTTTTTAGCATTCAACTGCATTTTACACAAAAAGAATTCAATGACCCCTGTTGTTTATTGTGGTACATTTGAGGAAATTTTAAAAACATTTTACTGTCAGTTGTTGGCGCCATCTTAAAATTCCAGAAAATTAAGGTGGCGCCAAACTCTGAATTTTTTAAAATTTTCCTCTGATGTTCTTATTGATGTGCAGACAGATTTAACACCATAAAAACTGACAGTAGCCGAATTCATGTTTGTGTAAATTGCAGTTGATTGGTAAAACAGAGTGTTTTAGTCTGCTTTAGACGCCCTGTGGGGTGACCTTGATAAGTGAAAGAGTTGTTGTAGCTCCAGCTAACACAAACCAACAGTAATCCGTCATGATAAATGAGAAAGACATTCGTGCAGTTTAGTGACACACAAAAATGGTAAAACAGGTGGAAGCCGCCTTAATTCTGTTTACCGAGGGAGGGAACCCGCTGCGAAAGAAACGCGACGGCTGCTTTTGGAGACTAATAAATGCTGAAGTCCCCGGTAAACTAACTTTCCTGCGGGTTCAATTTATACAAATGGAAATTTCTCGAGCCTATTTTTTTCTTGTAGAAGTCAGCCCAGAAGAAAAAACAAAATAAACTATTAAATGACATTAAAACATAACTTTAGTTGTAGCCATTTTAGTAAACCAGAGCTTATCAGTGCAGTAGTAACACAGCTTAAATGTTAACTTATTCAGTATACTTTGTTTCGGTTAACTAAACATCCCACCAAATAGAATTCCTAACATGGTTATCAAGTCCGCTGCTGCCAATTTACTGCATCACAGTTTCTTGTGACCCAAGAAATTATTGAGCTCCCGCGTTGCATGTCGGTTACAAATGGGTCTTCAGAGCCACGAGACACCACGGGCCTTAGAGGACTTTAAAGATTGGTCGTATACTAATACAACTGCTAACGACGATAAAAGTAAAGAACTATATACTGTTTGTAAAACAGCGCTCCCAAGATCAAATTGAATCAGTTGCAAATATAGAACGCCGCCCCAAACTGAAACTATTAGGCCTCACTTTTGAAACAAACAGTAGATTTGGGGCACACATCCGGGAGAAAGTTGATAAAATGTAATCAGTGCCTATACAGAATAAGAGGCTTGAAGAATGATAGTTACGACCATTATTAGAGGCAGACTCTAATCTAAACTAGCTTAAACTGAAATCACAGATACGTGAACTAGGTAAGAAACTAGCAATAAACATTGGAATTCTTTCTAAAATTAGACCTTTATTAATAACAGCATAATATATCCGCTGTATTACTCCTTAGTTTAACCACTTATAACCTATGGCTTACCAGTATTGGGTAACTCCTACCATACAACCCTAAAACCTATCATAATTCTTCAAAAACGGGCCTTACGCACAATAACCTTTTCAAAACCAGATGAACACTCTGGCCCATTATTTTAGCAACTCGGGAATTACTCAAACTTGCTGATTTCCTAAGATTTGCCTCCAAATCAACTTATTACATAAATGTAGCTGGAACTCACTATGGAAAATTCAACACTCGTTTCTCTGCTGCAGCAAAAGTTAAACTAAATTTCATACTGTCCTATACATAACATAGATCAATAATAAAAAATTATAGGCTCTTCATAGCTTTCATCTTATACTTTTCAGTTCTATTATTTTGTTAATACAATAAGCTAAACTGTTTGTTTGTTTGTTTGTTTGTTCGGTTCAGCTCTTCTTTGCTTATTGCAATGCAGCCTCATTTATTAATGTAAACAAAACTTGTAGTTATTCAGCTGATTTGTCGATTAGCTTTGGTCTGTTTTTTGTTTTATCCTTTGTAAATGTAACATTCAAAAGATGGTAATAAAATCCTTCTTCTTCAGACTCAAAAGAGAAACAAAAACCATAAAACCAATGACAATCAGTAGACAACTCATAAAAATATATATCAATAGGCTCCTTGTTTTTATGAGTTTTATAAGTCAATGAGACAATTGCAAAATTTCTATCTCTTCAATTGTGTGATTCGGATTTATGACCAGTTTTACAGAACACATTTATTGGACAGTAGAAACTTTTAAATACACGAACAGTACACTAAGTGCTGACGCTAATCCTAGCCCTAACCCTAATGAGACAATGAATCAAAACTGATGTTACCTACAGCACTCTAATCCTACAAGGAGCGTTTATCTTACTACAAGGAGCGTTTATTTGAAAAGGATGTCAGCTACCTAATGCACTTGCTACAAAGGACGTTTATTTGAAAAGGACACCTGTTACCTAGTGAACTTACTACAATGAGCGTTTATTTGAAAAGGACGTCTGTTACCTAATGAACTTACTACAAGGAGTGTTTATTTGAGGACGTCTTTTACCTAATGAACTTACTACAAGCAGCGTTTATTTGAGAAGGACGTCTGTTACCTAATGAACTTACTACAAGGAGCGTTTATTTGAGAAGGTACTACAAGGAGCGTTTATTTGAGAAGAACGTCTATTATACCTAATGCACTTGCTACAAGGGACGTTTACTTGACAGGGATGTTGTTACCTAGTACACTTTCTCCGAGGAGCGTCTATCTAGAGGGTGTCTGATACATACTACACTTGCTACAAGGGGCCACAACGAGATCCGCTATCCCCGTTTATTTTTGTAATCGCCGTAGAAGTATTGGCCGTCGCCATTAAAGTGTAAATCGAACCAAAACTTTAAAGTTATTATTATTAGCCATTGGAAAACTAAGTTAACTCAGTTTGTTGGTGATACTATACTACTGTCGATTCAGGTGGAGTAAAGTCCGCAAATATTTAATTCGTCTCAGTAAAAAAAATATCAAAAGCCACTGGCCTTCAAATTGGAAAACACAAAGCCTCTGGATCGGCAAAACTAGGCAGAGCAGAAAGCGGCCCTCGGTTTCTCATGGTCTGAAGGAATTATAAAGGCGCCAGAAATCTGTTTCTCGTATACAAAAATGACAAAGAAAACGCGCATTTTCGACCGATCATTTTAAAAAAACTTTGAACTTATGGCGTCAAAGAGGATTGACTCTGGTGCAACGCCAGTTTAAAGCTTCAGTTAACATTTGTGGCATTATGCGAACCAAATCCGGACTGGGTTAATCGCTAAATGCCTGTTCACACTAGAGACGCAAATGCAAACGCAAACGTAGACGTAAACGCAAGCGCCAAGATATTTACACGAAGGATACAAATGCAGCAAGCGGCGCAAGCAAAGAGGGCGCGCATGCGTGATTGTCTCTGTCTTTGGCTTGCGTTTGAGTCTTCATTTGCGCTTACTTCACCTCTTTCTTGCGTCTGCGATTGCGTCACTTCCATTCACACTTGTTTTTATTTTTGCTCTTGCCTCTGCGTCTGCAAATCTAGTTTGAATGGGCCTGATGTTGATTCTGTAGTTTACAGCTTTATTTGGAAATTTTAAAAAAAGACAAAGAAATTAAGAAGACACTATTTCGCTGATATAGGAGAGGTTGGACTACTTGTGGCAAATGTTGAAAGTATGACCAAAGCTCTTAGAATAAAATCGATTGAAATATTTTTCTCTGACTCGATATAGAAACTTTTCAAAATTCGTTTTGGAAGAGTACTTTTTGTCTTTATTAATTTCTATGGGAGGAAAGTTAATTTTTCATTGCGACTATGACCCGCAGTTACTTCCAATGTAAATAAAAGATTTTACCTTTACCGACACCCTCCCCAATAAGACAACACGAAACCCGGCTACGATAATTACACCCTAATTTAAAAAGCCCAAAAAAAGGACAAGAATTTGTTTAAATAAGACCATTTTCTGAATTACAACCAAGTTTGCCAAAATACAACATTTTTTCCCAAATACAACAATTTTGCCCCATTAGAACTGCATTTGTTTAGATAGGACCACTTTCTAAGTTACAGCCAAGTCTACCCAAATACAACAATTTTGCTCCATTAGAACTGCATTTGTTTAAATAGGACCACTTTCTGAATTACAACCAAGTCTGCCCAAATACAACAATTTTGCCCAAATACAACAATTTTGCAATAATACAACTATAATTGTTTAAATAGGACCACTTTCTGAATTACAACCAAGTCTGCCCAAATACAACAATTTTGCTCAAATACAACAATTTTACCCAAATACAAAAACTGTGCCCAAATACAACAATTTGGCCCTATTACAACTACATTTCATTAAAGAGGACCATTTTCTTAATTACAACGAAATCTGTCCAAATACAACAATTGTGCCCAAATACAACAATTTTGCCCAAATACAACAATTTTGCCCAAGCACAATAATTTTGCCCAAATACAACAATTTTGTCCAAATACAACAATTGTGCCCAAACACAACAATTTTCTCCAAATACAACAAATTTGCCCAAAATACAACAACTGTGCCCAAATACAACGATTTTGCCCAAATACAACAGTTTTGCCCAAATACAAGAATTTTGCCCAAGTACAACAATTTTGCCCAAATACAACAATTTTGCCCAAATACAACACTTTTGCCCAAATACAACAATTGTGCACAAACACAACAATTTTGTCCAAATACAACAATTTTGCCCAAATGCAAGAATTTTGCCCAAGTACAACAATTTTGCACGAATGCAACAATTTTGCCCAAATACAACAGTTTTGCCCAAATACAACAATTTTGCACAAATGCATCAATTTTGCCAAATTAAACAACTTTTGCCCAAACTGGAACTCAAAACCATTATCTTGCGAATTTATACAATTTCACTTCAAAAACTGCAATCGACGCAGTTTTCAAATTTCCGTTTTTGCAATAACATTGGTGTTAACTATTTTTTTTTGCTTCTCACTGATTTCATGTAAATGAAATCCTTTTGCCCAAATTTGGATGCATGTCTTTAAATAGCTACAAATAAATCAGCGCGTAAATTGTGCATTTTTTGCATATCAGCTCGTAAAAAGTCAAGTTTGTGGGAAAATGACTCTACTCCACATACGCGTAATGTTGAAAATGAGGACAATTTTTCTCACTTGACATTTTTGTGTTTCAGTTTTCTAAAGCCATTGGCGGGGTATTTGTATAGCTCATATCTTCTGTAAAAGTATTGACACCATGGCACAGGGTATCTGAAAAGCTCATAACTTCTGTAAAAGTATCGACACCATGGCACAGGGTATCTGTATAGCTCATAACTTCTGTAAAAGTATTGACACCATGGCACAGGGTATCTGTATAGCTCATAACTTCTGTAAAACTATTGACACCACGCCACAGGGTATCTGTATAGCTCATAATTTCTGTAAAAGTATTGTCACCACGCCACAGGGTATCTGTATAGCTCATAACTTCTGTAACAGTATTGATGGGTAAATTATTTAAGTTTGCAGGATAAGTCAAAAACTGCGAGTTGTCAAAAACATGTTGCCATTTAAAATGATTACTAAATTAAGGACAAATTATCGTACTTACTGCAAATCACATCACATCACATTAACAGTACGTCATGCACGTCACATCACATCACATCCCAATCAATCAATCAATCAATCAATCAATCACTTTATTATACGAATGATAACGGCAATAAACAGCGACGATTATCATTCACTTCAAAAATTCTCTTTTTCTGATTGGTTGAGTGACCATTACGTTCCCTGCAAATAATTGTTTGCTCGTGCGCATTATTTCGCACTGTGTGATTGCTGCAAATACTGTTGTGCTCATGCGCAGTGCATGAATCTATCCGTCAACGTGCGTAACATTTGAACGTGGCGATCGTGGAGGCTCGTTTCCGGGATTTTTCCGAAAAAGACCTTGCAAATTTAATTGAAGAAAGAAACAGTGAAAATAAAAAGGTGAATGATAAAACAATTATTGAAATCGGTTATCACAAAATATCGTGATTTTGTCAGACAGTGTCTCGCAAATCAGTCATTTGCCTTTGCCCTCGGCATCGGCAAATAAGCGATTGCTCGCCACTGACAAATCACGATATTTTGCTCAACCTCGTCCAATAATTGTTAATTAGTCTGCATTATTATCCAACTCCAGTCCGTGGAGTACAAAAAACTTTTGTCAAAAATTTCTCATGTTTTCTAAAGATTCAAAAGACTTCTGATGGTTTCCAGAACACGCTAAGATTTTCCAAAATTGTCTTACAATAGACGAGCTTAAGTCTAATTAATACTTAATTGGACGGCTGACCAGCCAATATGCCTGGATATTTTACTTTTGAAGTACTTACCGAAAAAAGCCTTTCTGCATGTATGTTACGTCAGTACTAACCAATTCCCCCTCCCCTCCCCCCCAAGCCGTGTTTAAGCGAACTGAATTCTCGTCGCCCTCCCAATACATATATCTTATTAGACAGTTTAGTATGTAGTATGGCTGGATATTGTTACGAGTCTTGCAGTATTT
>JAOEHT020143789.1:0-12098 GCA_025448195.2 Parazoanthus atlanticus
TCACAAGAAATGTGAAGTGCCTTTTGCAAGACAAACTATTTTTGAATGCCATGGGTGCGTTATCGGAGAGCTGAGTAATGTAGGACTACTGCAGTTCAACATTGTACGCTTGCATAAATTTTTGATTCAGCCTCAGTTTGTTCTTATTTCTTTCTTATTTTCCGGCAAACTCAGCCTCAATGTTCTTATTAAGTTTGTTCTTAATAAAAAAAAAGAGTGTACACAACCACATCAGCTTGTGCTGCTTCATCTATCGTGTTTAAGTTAATGATATAATTATTGTTATTAATATTATGCCCTTGCTGCTAGTGTTCACACAAAGATTTTGAGATGAAATAGTTTATCGGAAATCAAAGAGTCAAGTTTTGAGCTCGAGAACGGCACAGAGCGTCGACAGCAAATTGAACCATAAGGCATAACTAGTGGTTGTCCTTCTCAGATACGTCTAGAAATAAAAAATGTTCTAGTTTGATCTGTTTTGGCTTTATAATAAATTTACAGATTCAATTATTTTTCTACAATGGTTCATAAATTTGTTGATCACAAAGAACTTGTTTGTCTTTGATAAGCACTCCCAATAAATATAATCCTTTGTTATATTAGCAATTCAGGCCTTGTGTGCCACCCGGCGCGCAGGGGATAGCTAACAGGTAACATATTAGCAACATTTTACGTATGCATCCTTATAGGCTACAAAAGTTGACTCGATGAATTAAAATTCCACGGCAACTGGTTCCATCGATTAATCTATAAACTCAAGAAAGTTAAGTATAATTGCCAACTGTGTTGTAATGTAATTTGATCTGTGTCTGATAACAAAATATTGAGCTAATATTTCGCCGGTTGGTATTGTTTTGGCAGTTCGGTTTGAAACAATTGTGGCTGACTCTTTTTTAGTGTTTCGTAGCTGGGACGAAAGCCATTTTCAGCATCTTATTGTACTTGCCTTGATCAAACGTTTAACTCTGGTATCAGTGATAAAATGTTAGCTATTGGCCCGTTTTAATATTTGTATAAATTGTTTGCTAAACCCATACTAATCGAAGTCGTTAAAGTGTTAATTACATACTGATTAGTATGACAGCATAAAAGTTGCTCTCATTTTTATTGTTTACACAAAGAAAATGGCAATTTCCAGTTCTTTGTCGGAAATCTCCCTGAGTCTTTGTATGATTTTGGTTGAGGAGGACATCCCGAACTATGATCAAACATATATACTAACAAACTGCGCACTAGAACAATATTTTTCGTTATTCGTGCGAAGTCACTGAGAATATATTTAAAGTATCGATGCTTTTACTGAGTTATTAAACTGCCTGCAATTCGTGCTCTTCAAAAGTGTAGTTACCAACACAGTCTTTTCCCTCGCGATTTTCGATGGAAGCGGCCCTGTGATGCAACTACCCTCTTTTTTCTTTATAAGAACCTTTTTCTTAAGAACTTTGAGGCTCAAAAATGCCAAGGTTTAAGAACATGTTTAAGAACATACTTCAGACTGATATTAATAGATGAATGTTTATTTCTCTAAATTTTGAAAATGGAACGGAGAACCGCTATTAAAAATGGTGAGAGAGCAGTGAAATTGCACATTTAATTTTGGTAAATGAAACAGGCGATAAAATGCATTGTGGTACAGATATAAACTGAGCTAGAAATGAAAAAAATAAAAATCAAGAACATTTTTCAGAGCATTTGAAGCTGAAACCCGAGCCTGAAAAAGGCTAACAACGTTCAGCAGCAGCTCAAAAAATAGACATTCTTACATAAAACAAAATATTAGTGTAAAGGCAATGTTATAGCTTTTTTTGGTTATGTGTGGCGTATACACTATTTTTTATATTTTTCTAAGAACGTCTAACTTTGAACTGAGGCTGAAGCGTTCTTAATTTTTGGCGATTTGAACTTTAAAACGTTCTTAAAATGTTCTTAAATTACATGTTGCAATATGATGCATACGTGACCAGGGGATGTGTTTTTAAATATACAGCATTGTTTGCGTTTGGTATTTTGCTACAACAGATGACAAATTAAAAATAGAGCAGCTTTTTGTTGGCCAATTGTTCGTGACAATATGTCAGTGCAATTTTAATGACCTTAGGGCAATTTGGTTTTACCAAGACTGATAGTCACAGAGGAGAAGAACACCGTTAAACAGATACCAGCTTTTGCTCTTTTAGACACAGGTGGAATAAAATGTTCTTAACTAAACTTCAGCCTCAATTATGTTCTTAATATGTTTTTAAGTTTTACCCATTTTGAGCCTCGACGTTCTTATAAAAAAGGTTCTGATATAAAAAAAGAGTTTATGAAACTGATTCGAAAAACATACAAGCTTGAAAACTAAATATATATCATCAGCTTTTGCAACTCATTTTAGATAGTATATGCGGCCATGGAGTGTAACGGTTTCAATTCAATTCGTCTGAATTAAATACTATAAAGAAATATGCCCGCTGCACTTAAGACGAATGAACAAACTGTGTCTCGCGAGGCAGTAAGCTCAGCTGTTTCCTCTCGTGTGCGGCAGAATTTTCGTGCGAATTTCACCTCGCGTCTCGCGAGCCCTTGAAGGGAATATCGAGCTGTTGTGTTGTTGATATCAGTTTGCCTCGTGATGCGAACCCTTATTGTGTGCGGTGGTCCTGAGAATCTGGTTAAACTGGATTAATTAAAAAATGTTCTAGTAAGTGTTCTTAGTTAGTGTGGATGGCTTCACCTAAAATTTTCTACAATTGCGAATTGGTATAGCATTTAACGGGATCGAAACCACACATCTTACGAATCCTACTGATGATCATTTGCTGTTTTGAGAAACGATTTGTTGTTTTCTGTTTGATTCAAATTTACTAAAGTAAGATATACATACATGCAATAGAATTTACGTTGTCTCTTTCATTTCTGTTTGTCAACTGAGAAATATATCAGACAGCTCAAGAGCCGAGAAATGCATGGCTGATGACAATCCATTACGGCACTCACAAAGAAACTATTTAACTGATACAGTATATTGGGGCAGTTCTGATTTCGTTGGTGGTGTACTGAGCGAAATGACCAGATAACAGTTGCCTTTATGATGAAAAATTGCCGGATTTCAGAAACAGGAACAAACGCAACAAGCTACTGATTTACAAGGTATATATAGAAAAATACAAGGCAATCTCTCACGGTCTCGCGAAGCGAAGGCCGCAGGAAATTAGAACCGGCCTATCGCACATGTAGATGAAGCAGCTGAGCTGAGCTAACTGCCTCGCGAAACAGTTACGTTTGCTCAGCACTTTCTTTCATGTGCGGCGGATTCATTACGGAAGCGCAGGAGAATTCATAGGAACATGATAAATCAGCATCTTTTACATACATACACTGCACAAACGCTGCCGACTGCCGTCCCGGCCGTCGACCTGCCGAACCATGGCCAGCGCCTCTACTTTAGAAAGTCTAAATAACTTTCTCCAGTTTTATTTCATTTTATTTGCTTCGCCATTTGAAACAGAAATAACAACTGGCAGTTATTTAATATGTATACATATACAGCAATACCTATCAAAATACGATAAATAAACGAAAAAAATATGGCAGGGACACCGCGACAGCATATATATAGCCAATTACTGTGGGCCCAAATCAGGCTAAAACTGTTCAGTTAATTAAGCTGTTATGATATTTTTGAAAAAGTCAATAAATATATTTCATTATTATTATAGTATTTTATTAAATTATGTCATTTGACTTTGTTATTCTTCTCTTTTTCAGACTTTTTGGCGCTCAAAACAGTTTATTTGTGGTGCCGTAATGAATAGGCACCAGCCATACATTTCTTTCTTGAGTGCCGGTCTAATATATTTCTCAGTTGACAAACAGAAATGAAAGAAACAACGTAAATTCTATTGCGTGTATGTCTATCTTACTTTAGTAAATTTGGATCGAATGGCAGACAACAAATCGTTTCTCAAAACAACAAATTATCATCAGTAGGATTCGTAAGATGTGTGCAATTCTGAAATTGGTTTCGATCCATTAAAATCCCACACCAAATGTAAAACCTTTTAGGTGAAGTCATCCACACTAAGTGAGCACAGTTACTCAATAATAACTTAAATTAACTTCTAACAGTTACGGACTCCAAAAAACGCTATGCTTTCAGGTAGTTTTAGCGGAAGTTCACTAGTGATCTTCATCAGTTCTTTTGGAAAATTCTTAAACTGTTCTTATCTTTTATACGTAATCAGTGAAACTGTTGTAGGTTCAAGAGAAATGGATTTTTGTCGGTTCTGAGCTTAAATTTGAGCTAAATCTTCAGTCTGAGGTTGCTTATAATCTGTTCAGTTGGAAATATCGATATATAAATCTTAGCCTCAGCCGTGTTCTTCTCAAAGACTCAAACAGAAAATTGTGTTATCTATACAGCTGTTTTTTGCCGCTAATAGCCGGCTTTAGGGTGCCGTTTGCACCTTATCCTTCAGTTTGGGCACTATTTAATTTTATATATTGCATAACTATACTGTTCCTTTCATAAATGGGTTTATGGTTCGAAACGGCTTTACTTTCAACTTTTAGTAATAACTTTACCTCTGATCCACTCAAAACTTTTATTAAACTATTCAAATGATGGTCGATGGGAAGAGTTATTGTTGTAGCCAGAAAATAGGAACCGACTCGGTTATACGCTGTGCTGTAAAGAAAAGCAAACTACCTTTGTTGCCTTTGAAACATTTTCCAGAAAGGATCGACAAAATACGAGACTGCTCTTAGTGTTAGTTTTCTTGAGTTTCATATATTAATCTGCTCATTCACATCTATGGTGTAGAAACATATGTTTGTTTGCGGTTTGTTCATTGTTGAGGCAAACTTGATAAAGAACATTGTATAGGCACTAAATAATCATACTTCGTTTGTTGATAGTGGCATAATTTTACTCGCCAATATATTCGACACCTGGTAGTGGCTTTTTTTTTTATTCAACTTAACATGAATACTAAATGTATATTAAACGACCAAAGTTTAAAACTGAACAAACACTTTTTAAAGTTTAAAAACAACAAACAGAAAACGAGTGACATAATTCAACTAAAGTTATTAGTATTCATATTTCTATTCAACAAAAATCTGTAATAGAGATTATTCCAGAAGTCTCTGACAAAGGACATCTCTCTATTTTCTCCAAGTTAACAAACAAAAGCATTGTAATTTCGTCAAACAACAAACATTTATAGCAATTAGAGTACTGTACATGTGCTCTGTATTCATCTCTTTGTAATTCAAAAGAAACAGACGGGCAAGACATAACAAAAACCCTTTGAAGTACTCTACACGTCGTTCTAATTAAATTAAATTACGAAGACGATCAACATTTAGTATATTTAAAAAATAACAGACTGTAGATGAGTTGCTAGATATTCTCGCTGGAGTACCGTGTTTTCTCGATTAAACGTCCCCCAGTAAGATGAACGCTCCTCTCAAGTAAACACTCCCCCAACCCCCAATAATCATAAACAACAGGTCGTTTATTCGAGAAGGGGTGATTTTTTGAGAGGGTGCTAAACTGAATTTATCATAATGGAGTGTTTTTTTTTTAATTTTTGTTGTTGATCGTTAAATATTGTTAGTTTGTTGTGTATTTTACCAGCGCATATTTGACACTTGTTGAGTTTCTGTAGTTTAAAACATCGATCTATTGCTACATTTCAGCGACACAATTAACCCCTAAACGTTTTTGAAGTCCATAGTAAAAATCCCATTTTAAACTTTTCAAAAGTTTAAAGTTTTTGATAGACACAATATGAAACGAGGCAATAAACTAACTAGCATGGCTCATTGACACAAATTTTTTTCAGTATTGACTCAGAGTAGAGTAGTTGTTTTTTTCCGAGTCCGACTCTTCACTTCTTGAACATTAGAACACCATTTTGGTATAGTATTGTTTCTCATTACGCTATTTCTGAGCGCCAACCTGACTTCGAGGCATCAAAAGCAAATTAAGTGCATTGTTTTTCCTGCCTCGCCCAAGTCAGAGATCACACTCGGCGGGTTCTAACATTCATTGGAATTCATCAGGGAATAGCTGTTGTGTCAGTAACTGCGGTTGTTACTATTCAACGACTAACGTATTTTTGTCGAACAGATTTTGGCTTAACACAAATAATAGCAGCTAGTCTTTGAAGCCGGTGCACGTGCCATTGGCACATATCCTGCACATTGTTAAAATAACAGTATTATTTCAGGTGTAAAATCACTGACTTTCCAACTCCTTTGGTGCGAGTGTCATTAATATTTGTCTTACACCCTATTAAAATGTTCTATCAATAAAACCGAAGCCATTTTACACAATTATAGTTTTTCATTACTGACATAACAAGACACAAAGTAGAGTTGTGTTCTTACAGTTGCTTCTCTGGACGCTATTCTAACTTCGAAGCATCAATAGCAAATTATCAAAAGTGCGTTTGTTTTCCTGCTTCAGTCGGCTAATTTAGACATCGCACTCGGTGCAGGGTTAATCATTGCATGGAATGCCATCAGAGAACAACTGTGGTGTCAGTAACTGCGGTTGTTACTATGAACGGCTAACGCTTTTTTGTCTAACAGGTTTTAGTTTAGCACAAACAATATACAAATAAAACAATTGGTCTATCTGCACTTGATCACATCTTTGAAGCGGTGCGCGTACCATTGGCACATACTCTACACGTTGTTCAAATAATAGGTTTTTTAAATCAGATGTAAAATCATTTTTAAACAACTTTTTATCTGGAGGAATATACTTTTTAGAACAATGGGTTTATCTTCTTTCGGTAGAACTGCCCATATTTCGTACTTCTTTAAAGTAGAACTCGTGTCAATGATATTCACCTAGCAGCCTTTAAGTGTTAATACTAACCGAAAGTATTGAATAGAGTCCATGATTTTAATAGCAAATTCTTTTTCGTGGTAATAGCTCTTTAATCTTCCGAACAGTTTTCATTCAAACGTGCCTTCGTTACTTCTTGGTTACTTCAACCACTTTCCCTCAGTTTTGAAAATGAAAAATTGCCACTGTTATTTAGCAGTTACATTATTTGACTAGAGTTTTAAAACACTTGATATATTCACAAAAAACAATAGAAGACTCGTGGAGTGACCAGTAACTGCGTCTGTTACTAGGCAGCTATCAACGCCTTTTCGTCGAAAATATCTTAGTTTCACACAGACAATCTAAACATTTTAACTACACGTGCCAAATAATTTTAGACACATTCGAATTAAATTCACCATTTTAATTATTTACAGCTATTGTTATAACATAAATAGCCTACATTATCAGCACTTAATCATGCACATTCCATACTCTAGTCTTGAACCAGCGCGCGTGCCATTGACACATATCCCTCACCGGTTTAATACTGATATGACAGTTTTAATTTCGTGTCAAATCACTGATTTTAAACTTCCAATTTAAACAACCCTTTAACTCTTAAAATATAGTTATAAGAAAAGGAGTTTTTTCTTCTTCCAAATTCTTGCTCTTTGGAGTCGGTGCGAAACACTAGCTGACATTCCAACTTGTTTGGTGCGAGTGTTATTAATATTTATCTTACAGCCTATTAAAATGTTCTATCAATTGGAACCGAAGCCTTATAACTATTGTTATAAAACAATTAGCCTACAATATCAGCACTTGATCACATTCCATACTCTAGTCTTGAACCAGCGCGCGTGCCACTGACACATATCCCTCACCGGTTTAATACTTATATGACAGTTTTAATTTCGTGTCAAATCACTGTTTTTAAACTTCCAATTTAAACAACCATTTAACTCAGCGAAAACATAGTTATAAGAAAGGAAGTTTTTCTTCTTCCAAGCACTTGCTCACAGTTTTAACTTCCTTGGAGTGGTGCGAAACACTTGCTGGCCTTCAAACTTCTTTGGTGCAAGTGTCATTAATATTTATCTTACACCCTAATAAAATGTTCTATTCAATGAAGATATAATATGAAGTGAAGAGGTAAACCAATAAGTGGTATGACGCACTAACACAGTAGTTTTTCAGTCTTGATACAAAAGAAATAAAAATATAATTTTTGTGTTTTTCCGGGTCGGAATCTTCACTTCTTGAATTCTAAATACCATTTTGATATAGTAGCTGTGTGGTGTTTTATTCTCTTAGTCATTTCTCAGTGTACTTTTTCTGAACGTCCAACTGACTTCGAGGCACCAACAGCAAGTTGAAAAGCACTGTTTTCCTTCCTATTCAGAGATCACACTCGGCGGGTTCAAACATTCATTGACATGCATCAGTAACTGCATTTGTTACTACGCAACGACTAACGCTCCTTCAGTTGTCGAACAGATTTTGGTTTAAAACACAAACAAGGCCAGACCAACTTAAATGTTCGTAAAACAGGAAATTAAATTGGTCTGGCCCAATCTACAAATATAACAACTAGTCTATCTGCACTTACTGATCACGCCCTTAAAACTGGACGCGCACCATTGAATGGCACATATCCTACACGTCGTTAAAGTGACAGGTAAATTTCAGGTGTAAAATCATCTCTCGAACATCTTTTTTTAGAGAAAATAATTGTTAGAACAACGGATTTATCTTCTTTGGAGTACTTGTTCACATTTCGCACTTCATTGATATAGAGCGAGCGTTAATGATATTCCTCAACAACCTGTTAAAATCACGATGGTAACCGACATATACGTGAATAGAGTCCACAACTTCTAACGGGCAAATTCTTAGTTGCTTAGCTCTCTAACCCTACTAGTTTTCAATCGAAATTTTCGTCGATACTTCAACCGCGTTCCCTTTTGAGGATAAAAAATTACCACTGTTTATTAGCTTTTATACTGTTTGACTAGAGCTTTAAAACATTTGTTATTCAAGAAAAGTTAGGGAAATCAAACAAGGAGCAGTGACTACGTCTGTTCAGTATTAGGCAGCTATTAACGCAATTTCGTCCAACATATTTTATTTTCACACCGGTTGACAATCTACAATTTTAACTACAAGTGCCAAATAATATTAGAAAAATACAAGTTAAATGCACTATTTTAATTCTTAACAAACTTTTTGTTAAGGACTACAACTAGTTTAGCTGCATTTAATCACATTCCATACTCACGTCTTTAAACCAGCGCGCGTGCCATCGACACATATTCCACACGTTTAACACTAGCTAAAAGGTAACAGTTCTATTTTTCGTGTAAAATCACTGCTTTTAAATTTCCAAGTTAAAACAATCTTTTAATTCGGAGGAGATATATTTATAGAAAAACGCGTTTATGTTCTTCGAAGCACTTGTTCACAATCCATAATTCTTTAGAGTGGTGCGAAACACTTGCTGCCATTCCAACGTCTTTGTTGCGAATGCGATTGTCATTAATATTATTCTAGCACTCTGTAAAAAGGCCAAATAAAAGCTGTGATTAGAGTGTAAGATCTTATAGCAAACTCCTTTCTTTTGCCTCATGCATTACTTTTCATTCAAAGGTTTCGCCGTTACTTCGGATTCTTCTCATAAAGTATGCTGAAAATTACAAAACAGACACGTGCCACAGCTCTTTGATCGCTGTGAGTTTAATTATGTTTTAAGGGTTCAGTTTTCTCGAAACGTTAGGTGAGTAGTAAGGAGGGTTGTTGATCAGTTGCAAAAATATGTCGAATCGGTATAATTTTAGGCTTGTTACGAGTAAAGCCATGCATTCAGGTCATGGGGAGTTCTGTCGCGAGTCGTCAGTCGAGAGTAAAACATACGTTTTAGGTCTTATTTTACACACGATTTCCTCTAATATTTAGTTAGATAATTGCACAAAGCCTCAAGGTCAATAAATTCGATCTTAAACGGTCTCAGTATCTTTCAAATCTCTTTGATCTTGCTTCATATTGACTCTACAAGCGTTTTGTAACTTTTATCCTGGCATGAGTAGCAAGAGAGAGCATTGGTATGGTTATACAAATATCACAACATCAGAGCGATTTAAACAATACTGAGACCAATGAAAACCATATTTATTGAGCTTAAAGGCTTGTGCAAATATCCAATTAAATATTGGAGGAAATTGTGTATCCTAAAAACGTTTGTTTTATTCTTTGAAAATTGACGACTCACGATATAACTCCCCGTGTCAGTGTAGAATGTACTTATTTGTTATAAGCCCGACATCTTATTTCTTGGGCAGAGGTTGAACGTCCTTAATTTTATTCATAATCTCAGCCTCAAGTGTTTTTAAAAGTGTTCTTGATATTTTTTCAGTTCACTTATGTATCCTAAGCTTTCAAACACAAATTAACTGAATCACTCTTGATCAACTATTAAGTCTCAAGATATATACTGATATATACCTCCTTTTTAGCTCAATCAAATTACACCTGTTTCTGTGTGTATAACTTTCTTCTGCTTTCTCTCTCATTTACTTCTTCCCTTCCCTTTATGTGTATTTTAACAAAATAAATAACGAACTGACCTTAGCTGCTTTCCAAATTAGCTTCTTTTAGCTATTTTAAGTAGCTGTGCTCAACTACTGCATGTATTTCTTTCTTAAAAAGCAAACTTCCAAAAAATGTAATCAAAAGAGTGCAAAATAAAGTTCTTCTTCTTCTTCGTGTTCATGACCTCAGCCTCAAATGTTTTTAAAAGTGTTCTTGATATTTTTTAGATTTTTGTCTGTATACATTCACTGAAAGGCTGTACCCAACATTTAACTCAGTTCAAATATGTATCCAAATGCTTTGCTATCGCCTGTTTACACACATCAAAATGTCAAACTGTATTGCCCCCTCGCGATATTTAGTAGCAATTCTCCGTTCTGTTTTCGAAATTTATAAAAAAAGAAAGTTCCTTTCTTAGTTTCAACCTGAGGTATATTCTTAGCATGTTGTAAAATTTTGGCATTTCTAGCCTCAGCGTTTTTGTCAAATGGTTCTAATATAAAATACATTGAAAAAGGGAATGTATAGATAGTTCCTTTTCAAAATTTGCCCTTTTCGGCCTTTGTTGCTTTCCTCAAAACTCTTTGTCAAAACAGTTTCCTAGTTGTCCTTTTGGACCTTCTTGGTTTACAAAAAAATAACTGATCACAACCCACAGCACTTTGTGGGTGATCTTTCTGAATGTTTTCGCTTTATGATGATTGAGGTTGGCGAAGACATTCCGAACCACGGAAATCCTTATATCTATTAAGAAATCATCGAATCTAACAATTACAAAGACAATAGTTTCCCATCTCGTCTCGAGTGCTGTACATTCGGGTGTAGGCAGTTACGAAGAGAAAATTTTACAAACAAACAAACTGTCAATTATAATTCTAAAGTCATGATTTTATTTAGAATGTCGACTCTTGTTATTTTTTACTAGATTTATAGGATCTCATCTGTGCTTTGCAAAATCAGTTCATGCACACTTTTAAGTTGAAAGAAAAGCTCAACAAAAAATGATATTTTGCAGAATTGAAGTATTACTGTAGTAGTTTAAGAAAATATACATTGTTTACCTTTCTTCGAGTTTGTTTGTCCGACGTTCTTTTCGAGCAAAATGAGTTTCAGTTTCGCCATCTTGGAAAGGACTGGAGCCGAGCTCGTCCAGCGACGTCAGATGTGCCCAAATGTTTGCGTGAATAGCGAGCCTAGCCGTATAATCGTCTTGTCTATAATTTCGTCGAAGTTTCTCAAAGAATTTATGTAAAACGAAGCTTTTCAGTTTTTGTAACTATCTTCAATATCGTTGTTACATTATAATATTTCTGTGTTTATTGGAGCTGCAAACACTTTCTTCTTCTGAATTCATTGAGCGGCAGTTACCATGTTTGTGCACCAGTCTACACAACATCTTTCTTTTGTTGCACGACTTTCAAGAGTTTCGGCTGATCTTAAAGGTAATTTTGTTGAAGTGTCAGTTATTCCGTATTACCTCGTCTCTGACTCTGAGCAAGAGCTTTATCATGACTCAAACCCACAGGGATCGGACAGATCGCTGTTATTTGTTGTTCTGCCGAACAGCCACATATAAAACTGTCCGCCATCCATGTTAAAACTCCTCTGATCACAGGCAGCCCAAGCTTACAGTTTGTATTTTGGGGTCGGGTTACATGATTTATAAGACTTTGTATGGGAACTC
>JAOEHT020143883.1:0-12098 GCA_025448195.2 Parazoanthus atlanticus
CCCCCTCACCCCCTCCCTCAGTTTTTTATACCTCAAACTTGTACTGTTTGAACAATTACTGAAAACGTTTGTTCAACTGCATGCTCTTTGATTACGAACACCTCTTTTGACACAAACTAGATGGTAAGTCACAAGAGTTGTTAACTTTTGTTAACTTTTTAAAAATTGTCAACTTTTTTTGTTAAAAATTATTGTATACCTGCGATTTGCTTTTTTCGTTTAATCATTTCATAGTTTTAGGCTATAAATGATGTTTTCTAACTTTTTCCATCAACTAATATCAAAATTAATGAAAATCTCGAAAGTCGAAAATCCAACGAGGCAGTTGAAATCCGCCATTTTGACCTTTTGCATTTGTTTCCATGGAAACAGCAGGTAGTTAATTGACCATTGATTGTAAGGAATTTTTTTAGTCGATCATGTACTAGTTTCATGCCAAAGCGCATGCGCTATTTCTTAGCCGTTAGGAAAATTTACGGGGGTCAAAACAGCTACTGTAGAAGAATTAATATTTTTCTATTTATCTCAGGGGGACGCGGCAATGTGGTGGAATCTGAAGAGGTCCGGTGATGGTGACTATAGAACGGAACACGCTGGGTGCCCTGTGCTAAGTGGGGTAAAATGGGGTAAGTGCACAGGACGTTTGCCAACCTCGATGTTTCTCCTTTACCTTTAAACTTTCATCTTCTAACGAATTGTCGGCAGCGCAGTGGTCGAGTGGTTAGCGTGTCTGACTCGTAACCTGAAGGTCGTGAGTTCGAATCCCGGCGTGACCACAGTGTTGTGTCCTTGAGCAAGGCACTTTACTCGACTTGCTCCAGTCAACTCAGCTGTATAAATGAGTACCAGCATCTGCTGGGGGCTAACCTGCGATGGATTAGTGTCCTGTCCAGGGAGATTCACAGACTCTCATCCGCTTAACACTACGGCAACAGGAGATAAGTGCGCACTTGGCTCGGGAAAGGTGTAACTTTTAGCTTGTAACAAATTATTATATTTTGTCACTAGTTGTCTTTAAGTATACCTCAATATTAACGTAAACTAAAACTTAACAGCCATTTTTTTTCTGTTTGTTCTCTTTTAGTGGCAAACAAATGGTTTCACATGCACGGACAAGAGTTCCGTCGACCTTGTGCTCTCGATCCCAACCTATGACGTCGTGAACTTCGAGTAGGGCTTGCATGGCCTTTTGTGCTCCTAAAACTTGCCGAGACAACATTAAGAACAGAGAGGGAGTCTTCGGGTGTAGGGCTTGGGATATGTACATTTCAAAAATGATATTTTAGTAACAAATGCGGGCGCTACGGAAACATGGTTCTGGAGAACTGGCGTACTGTCGGCGTTCAGCCACCTCGACTGAGCAGTGACATTGAGAGCGAGTGCCGCCTTTATCTCTGTCCTTCATGTTCTCTTGAATTGGCATAGTATAGCAAAAATTATGCCAATAATCCCAAGTTAGCTAATATATTCCAAAATTATGCTCACAAAATGACAACGATTCAGAGTATATAGCAGCGAAAAGACAATTCAGCAGTATATGATTACAATAATTGTCACGTTTTTCAAATGTTGCATTTTTATTCAGTTTCAGTTTATTTTTTTGCCTGTGTTTCGTAGTTTACAAAAAATAGATACATTTTTAAATATATTGATATATTACATACAAATAAAGGGACAGTCAAATACATACATGAAGAAACTAGGCGAGGAGGCTCATAAAGAAACCATAAAGGCTTGTTTAGGTTGTGGGCCCCTCAACTACTTGAATTTGATTAAATTTTTGACATACAGATATATCACAGTTTGAATGTTTTTCTTAAAATAAGCAAAGCAAGCACACTGAGGCAAACAAACACAGGGACAGTACGGCAGCAAAATGCAGAGCAGCTCAGTTGGCTATTCGAGCATTCATATTAGCTACTGTTAAGGTTGTAGGCATGCATGAAGTTCTTGTAGCTTCTTAAATCACACTTTAGTTTACTGAACTTGCAAAAAGTCAACACGAGCAAAAATGTGGGATAGATTGCAAACCGTAAAACCCAAAACATCAATACAACGAACCGAGTCAAGGGCGGCTAGGTACTAACACTTTTCATGTTCCATGTGTGTCCTCCACAATCCATCAAAAAAGCCAATCAATTTCATAAATTCCCAAAACTGAATCTCTTAAAAGCCACCTTTTAGGGACAAACGTCGATTTTAACAAATTTGCTAATTCCCGGTCTCAAATCACTAATAACTGGAGGCCAAACCCCAATTTGCACTGATGAACCTTTTTTTAGTCGTTCCATTTCACGGTAAAGCCAACCTCGTCGGTCTTCTTTACAGTTGAAGTATATCTCTTGAACCAATACTGTTGACGACCTTCGCAATAACTAACTTTTGAGGACAAACCTGGTCGGGACTATCGCACGAAATTTAGGACATACACGAGCCGTTAAAAATAGGGGCACTTAGCCGCCCTTGGTTGGGAAAGTGTTTTATTCCCCCACACTTGCAATTGGTGAGTCCTTCACACAGACTACAACGTTCTAGAAACGCATCGAAATTATAAAATTTCGTTGTAATACTGAGCGCCCTGTTGTTACCAAAGAAACTGATGGCAGTCTTCTGATTTGCAAGAAATATCAATTTTTCTGAAACTACTTAACAAAAATTTTGTTAAGCTCAAAAAATACCTAAAATAAGATGAACTACCAAAATGGGAAAACAGTTCAAAAATGAAAACATAATTTTCCATTTTCATAAATCTATCTCTCAGACTATATTTTTTTGGTTTTTCACAACTTGTCTTACCTAATCTGTCAAATTTTTTAAAAAGTTATCGCACAGTTTTTTTTCTAAATCGTAACATCTCTAATCAGTTTTCGTTTGCACTATAGATATATTCATTAGTTTCAGGATATTACCTTGCAATTGTTAATTATAAAAAAAAGTAGATATGATTCTATCATTGGCGTCAATGACAACATTAACAACCGCGATAACAATATTGAAGGGCTCGCTGAAATTGATATAGATTATAGATAAACTATTAGATTCAACAAGAGTCAGGAAGAATCTACAGAACATGGACTGCTGGAGTTCGGGACTTCAACTGATCTTTGAGTATTTCAATAGTATTAACTGGTCTTCGCACAATTTCTGTGTAATAGTGCAAATAAAAAGTTCTGTGAAATAAGACAGTGACATATTTTAACTCTCCTGTTACGGGGAGGGTCGCATATTCTTGGGCACAAGTTTACGAGTGGACTATTGATTTTTGGGCATCAAACTTGGGGATGGCCCAAGTTGGGTTATTTTACTCCGGCATCAAGACATCAGCAAATTAGAAAGACAGCAACCATCTGTTAACTTAACCATCTGCAAGACGTTTCCAGTTTTGAAGAGCAACTGACGTCGCAATTTCTCATAAACTAATTCTGTCAATGTTCTGTTCATAAAAAGCTTAAAGTTTGACTCTTAAAACCTACCGTCACGCCAGGTCACGGCTCACCAATGACATTTCCTTCTAATTTTATATAAGAATATCTTTGGACACTAGGATTTAATAGGTTCAAACACTTCACAATTGAGTTACATTTCATAAATTGAGTTCCCTCAAAAGAGATAACATATTAATGATTAATGTAACATAGTTCTTTACTAAGTTTGTTTCTTTCAAACCTGACAGATGATGTTTTGCTCTACGCCTCATTAAAATGCAAACTCCAACAGTAACTTTTAATAACTTCACTTATTGTTTAATAACATGAGGAGCCGCGTTTTGTTCTTTGCCGCTAAATTAGAATTGAAATTGTTCTCATGTAATTATATTTTGTGTCTGAGGCTTTTAAGCGGAGGTTGTTTTCGTCTATTCTGGTAACTTTGTTCCCTGAACAACAAGCAGAGGTACATTTGTTAGTTTAATTACTTATAAATGGCCGGCGAAAAACACGAATTCGGATAGTAAAACATTAAAGAAAACAGCGCTTGACATATGATTTGTAAGCTTTGACAGTAAAGAATGGTGAAGCGTTTTGTTCGAAGTGAACAGACTGTACCTGGTCTTGTTGTGTCTAAAGCTCTTGACTATAAAGAAAATAGCTTTGAAATGGAAAAAGAAACAGGGACTGTCACTAATCTAATACTCATCTTAGCCCCCAAACAAACGCCAAGAGATCTCACGTGCAAATAAAAAAAAATAGCTCGAACAATGAATGCTCAAACGACTCAATAGTAAACAATGTTCGCTCGATAATTGGGGGGTTTCTGTAAACTTACGGTCTCATTTGCTGGTGGGAAGGAACGGATAATTAAGCTCAATTGGATTTGCCTTCAACAGAAAAAAAGCACGTGAAACAAATTAGATACCACAATAAGGTCACAACTCTGCCAGCTTAGCTTAGCTTTGTTTTGTTTTGTTTAGACAAAAACTACAACATTATAATTTGTAATTCTTTAATTCCCCGAGTCTGGCTGTTACAACCTGTTTTACTTTAGTGCACACTGCAAAGAACCGGCTTTAATCTTTCACATTCTAATTGTAACCAAGAAACGCTTTATATTTGGCAGTGTGATGGCTGTTAAATTTCCCGTGTAAGTGATTTTCAAATATGTTTGAAAAGCTCTTCCAAATGGTTCTTTTGACACGGACAACTAAGCTATCTTAAAATTTCTTGATGGGTAATCTGAATTTGGCCTTCCTTTTAAGCAGCTCATGAATAAAGTTGACTTTATTTTGTTTTGTCTTGTACTGATAAGCAAGAGCTTTTAACATGCCAGATTTCAGATTTATGTTTTGATTTTGTTTTACAAATTAGAGACAACTGAAGCACTGTTTCTGATAAGAAGTAACTTGCAACAAATCTGACCTTGACTTTAACATCGCTAAAACACAATATTAACCGAAACACTCGTGCTTTTTATCTTTGTTAAAAACAAACGTTGTTTACTGATGATTCGTTAAATATTTCTCTAATTTTATATGTATAATAAGCAGGACTCGGTACCCTGCTGTGGTCTGTGAAAGACTTTAGGGGCCGTTCAGAAGATTGCAGGTGTCTCAAGGAAACTTCACCCGCGTAAAACTATGAATAAGTGCCCAGAGATCGCAATGAAACTCGACAAAACTCACTGTACTTCATGTAGCAAGAATAACACTCGAAATGAATATTGTGTTAGCTTTTGATGACACAAGAACACGTTTAAAGAACCTTAGAAATGCTAAACAACAGTTCTCATACATTTGTCTTATTGATAACTTTTCATTGTTCGATCACTTTAACTTGGAACAGAGGATTTTGCAGTAATTTCCATCTAATAGTCTGAGCACAATCGCGATACCCTTTAGAATATTGTGACCTGTTATGCTCCAGTTTGTTCTTGTATTAGTGTTCACAGCTTTGAAGAATACGACTAATTTTTCAGTTATTCGAGTGAGTTCATCGTTATTGTGACAGGTGATAAAAATGCTACAGTTTGAACAAATCGCATTTAAACAAATATAAGGAAGCTATGTCATTTAATGGTAGTACTTTGGTAACTTGTATTTACAGTCGCTTGTTTGTCCAAGTCTATTTAAATGCTACAACATTTCTGGGACAGATAAATATGAGTATTCAAATATAAAACCATATTTTCAAGCAACGTCATTAGATGAAAGTTGCATCAAAGCCGTACAACCACAGGTGGTATGAAGACTCCGGTCATATCTCCAAAACAAAACCCGACGAGAAAAAAAGAAATGTTAGACCCAATTTTATAAAAAGATTATTGTTTCAATAACCTCTTCAAATTAACGATGTTGAAGTGGGCAATAAGGCTGGTATTAAGACCGTTGGAGAGGGCAAAACTCACGGAACTGCTTTTTCAGACACAGGCGGTCCAATATATTGAGTATAACAACCGATAGGTCAGTCAGTTTGGTCAAGTCGTTAAAAATATTTCACGTTCTCGAACGGAGGCAGTTTTCCAGAACAGATGGCAAGAGATAATCATTCGCAAAACCTTTAAGGATTAAGCAAGATTAGGCTCAAGATTATTGTTCTAATCCTCAAGAAATCAGTTTTGAACCACCATTGTTTCGCGTCGATGTTCAAAATGTATATTATATCAACATAACAAAGGAAACCCGAAATCGGTGACACAAGACTGTGGTGGTCTAAACCTCCTGTATTGCTCTTCAAACGGCGTCTAGGCAATCAAATAACGACAATATTTACAATATCTACATGTTTGTATAGTTTTTATATACGGGGCGTGGAACTCGAAAGGATTTCAAGTCTTTGAGCTATGGAAAAACCGTTCACAACTGCATCTCCTCTGGATCGCTTTCTTAAAGCTGCTCCGGCAGAACTATTTTCTCCTTTGAGTGTATCAGACAGCGAGCGGATGTAGTTACAAGCTATTCGTAGAATCTCAAGTTTTGTGACTCTTCGCTTACTTTTCGGAACAGGGATACATTTTTTCAGACTTTCCAGTGCTCGGTTTAAAGACCTCATACGCCGCCGTTCGCGATCATTGGCGCGAAGCCTCCGAATTCTTTTCATTGGTTCTATTTGGATTGGAGCATGGTCCCCGGTATTGTTACAATCCCTATGAGGCTTTACCCACGTGCCGGGCGCAGTTCCTGTATCGGAGTCGTTATTGTCTTGAATCTCCGTATTTCCACCCTCAAAGCTGATAACATCACCACTGCTCTTGATAATTTCCTGACACGTGGGTTCGGCAATATCTGCAAACTCCAAAAGTTCATCTGGAAAATCTTGATAATCATGAGTCTCGGGTGATTCTGTCCCGCTTCCTCCGCTGAAGGAATTCTCAGAAGAATGAATTTTAACGTTATTCTGAGACTCATAGTTTAGTTCCTGGTCATTCCTTCTCCCAAGGATTTCAAAATGACCTCCAACATACTGCGAATAAGATGGTATTTCCCTACAGTAGGTCTGTTCGTAATAGACTTGTCCTTCAAACAATCCATCGCAATACAGATTTCTCTCCGCAACAAAAATATTCTCCATCCCAATCTAAAACATAAAAAGATCCAAGAAAATAAAAATGCTTGAATTGACAAATAAAAGTGTTTGTTTATGCAGTAACTTCCGCTGCATGCAGGCCTTTGAAATAACACTTCTGGACAGAAAGATTCCCGGTCAAATAAAAATCAATGTACTATCAACAAAAAATTCGTTATATTGGCAAAACTATGCATTACATTAGTTGAAAAATTTGTGCATAATGTTCTTGAATGCACAAGTTTTTCCTCATGTCCACTGCAACCATCCAGAGACAAACTAATGAAAAATATATACGTACAAAGTAACTTAAAATCCTGTTTGGTTTAGTTCTCAGTCCTTACCTTACTGTGTGGCGTTCAGATAAAGAATTATATTCATTCGATCTGTTCTGCACGCGAGGACAATAAAAATGAGCAAAAATTCAAAAGCACTGTTTTTATACGTTTTGCACAAATGGGCGTTACATATTGAGTATACAATAGTGCCCATTTTGGGCTAAACAGCGACTTAATATGTTCCGAGAGAACTGTGGATTCATTCGCTGACACTCGGCATTGATAGGATAATTAAGGCATGTTATAACGATCCTTTATCATTGGCTGGACCAAACACGAACAAGATAATGATAATAACCCATATTGTCTTCATCTTTGTCGGCACTTTTCTTCAGGAAACAAACAGGGGCAATGAGCAATTCTCCAGTCTTTTTCCGTACTGGGGTGACTCAACAATCGCGTTGATAGCCCGAGTCCCAGCATGACATTCGTCTAAACATAAAACAAAGCTCATACGAAGTTTGGGCCTGTAAGGAACGTTGCGTGAGGAGAGGAGGAAAATGGGAAACGCCTAACCTGCCAATCAGTAATGGGCAATTAGCATCCCCTTGTCACCCGTTACCTTTCGTTAATTGATTATTCCGAGTATCAGATCTAAAGATAATGATGGTTACTGTCTACACTCTAGTTGTTATGATAACAGTTTTTCTAACTAACGTCTTTTCCCCCAATTTTTTTGCAGCAACTTGAAATAATATATACTAACAGAGCTAGTTTAAGATTTTCTATTTGGAGCTCACAATCCACCCATTGTTCTGCGCATGCGCGATAACACAGTTTTATAAAAATTGCAAGTTGCAACATGTACTTTATCAAAAAATTTCTTACCGATAATGCAAAGTGTTTAAATTTAAAATTTTGTATTTTCACTACTTTCCGTTTTAACTAACTAAAGAATTGTCGCTTTTTTCTAAGGTGATTTTTAAACCTAATTAGCATTTGGGTAAATCTTCAGTTTCCAAATAGGCGCAACGTGGACTCGATTTTTTCTTTTCTCTCTTATCAATACGCACACGTTTGATAATTAAAACAGTAAGCAAGGTATGGATCTTTTCATTATCTTCCTTTCATAGCTTTGATATTGACTGCCATTCGAACCAAATTTACAGGGACAAAAGTTCAGCGCCAGATTTGCTAATTAAAATAACAAAACTAGCCGAAAAGAGAATAGGTATTTACCCAAGTAGCTTTCTTTGTGACGTCTCTAAAATGAAATAAGTTATAAATGTATATTACCTAGTTTAAATTTCTTCAGTTTGAATGGCAAAAGCTTTCATGGTAGTTTGGGAGTCCATTCCCAAAGGTGGACAAGATGGGGGGCAAAAATGGGCGTGTGAGATACTCGTATAACGCTGCAAAGTTCCTCGCCTGCTGGATAATTTCCTTGAAGAAGTTTGGTTTTCCCATCGCAACACGTTCTATAAAAAGAGCCCATTGTTTCATTATAACAAAAGATGCACGTCTAGAGCCTCAATTTTTAAATAATTGACGTTTTCAAACGCACACAGTTTCCAGTCCTAACCTTTATCCAGAACACAAAACACGACTCGAGTCCTTGTAGGACACAATTGGCCCAACACGTTCGCACATCTGATGACCCATTTTTCTCACGACCACTCATTCAAACTCGTAACAATGTTGTTTAAGGGATAGAAGACAGCAAACCAACAATACTGGGCGATTAATCAAAACCACCAAATCTGCTTCTTTCTTAGTAGACCCAGAGATAATGGCAAAAGTTACAATACCAACCACGCAACCACGTGTAGCTCGTTGGAGAAAATCCTGATAGTGCTCCCCAAAATGCTATTATTTCAGCCTACGAAATCCAATGTCTTGCTTTCCTGGTGTTTCACCTGAACATGAATACAGGCAATTCTAGTCAAAACATAGAGCCTCAGAGAAGTCACTCAACCAATTAAGGATAAGCCTGATAGATTGTCCAAACGCACAAAATAAGTGGAATTCCTGGAACTCTATAAATATATGTGATCTTCTATATAGCAATAACAACACGTTGCTTCATAACTAGCAGCTATTTATTTGGATAAATTTGGAGTCAGTGGTTTTTATTGCTCACTTGTAGCTAAGAAATTTCATTTTTGTATGCACAGTTCTCTGCAAGACAATATTGTTCAAAGATGTGCTGATAACTCAGAATATGAATAAGCATGATATGGTGCAAGAGAGCGGTACCTTCTAGCTGCAAACTTGAGAAAAACAATATAGTTTATAAACCTAAAGTGCTGCGATTGCAAGTTGTAGCGGTACGTCATGTATGACTTCACTTTAATGAAACGCATTGTAATGTAAATTTGGTGAGTGACAACAGCTCAGATGAAAAAACAAAAACGTTTTCAGGTTGATGTCAGTATTTACAGATTATGTTAGGGTTGTGTAGCTCAACTTATTTCCATGGTTGGTTGGTTTTCAGAGTTAATATAATTATTTTAAACCTGGAGTGTTTTGTGTTGTTTTGTGAATAGGGCTAGAACAGCGAATGGACTGTTTAATAATCAGTCGAATCCGTCTCTTTCTGTTTATTGGCTACAACTAAGTCAATATTCGAAGTGATCTGACAGCACTAGCAGGAGTAGCTGTAAATTAGGACCTCAGGGCGCATTATGTTAAGGCGTTGTACATAGCGGTGCCTCCGGAAAATTTCGGTATCATCATGAGAACTCGACTGCTGTCAATTGATGCACTTGTGGTGCAGTCCCTTAACTTGTGCGATTCACACGTGTTCTGCTAAAGCAAATACTACCTTTTTGACATATATCAAAGAGCTTAAAGCATTAGTTCTGACGTTTTTCCTGCAAATTTGAGATTATCTAATTGTGGTCATAACGAACTCTTGTTAAGCCCGTGAGAATCGGGTGAGTGTTTGCAGCCCGACCACGTGTACAGCCACTCCATACCAACAAAACGAGAGCCAAAACAATATGGAAGATTGGGCGGCTTCTAACTTTTATAAGTAATAATTGAGGGGGTTTTCATCAATTATGTAATCAGGTTTTGTTCTTGTCATTGATAGAGGAGCAGAGCACTTAACAATGGCGCATAAACCGGTCGCAACACAGCACAGACAAACAATTTGTTGTATGAATGAACCCATCTGTCGAACAGCGGTAAGGTGTTGGAGTCTTTCTCTCATTTCGAATCAAATATTTACCGTTAGACAATCGCAAGACATTGAACCCAGTATGGGGGCACTCGTGCCACTGCTATTTCGCCTGGCTTTGTCTGAGTCATATATTAATTTCTTATTTCGCTTCGTCCTTATCAATTAATAACATTCCAATCTTGCACAGTCATCTAACGAGCCAAAGTTAAACTATGAATCCATTCATTCGGTCATCCCCTAACCTCAGCTATCGTGGATTACTTGAAAGTATCGTCTCTATTTCAGTTGAGTGAAACCGTTACCAAGCAACGAAGCTAAGTTGTGATGACGTCGAAAAAATTATCAGTAAGCCTCAAAGGCTTCGAGTAATATTTGAGAAATATCATAGGGCGGAGTTTACAGTCATCAAATGAATCAACACGGGCCAGCCAAACGTACATGAGGAGTCTTCCCACTGATTCATAATTTTAGAAAGAAAACAGTAATGATTTCACTTTTTTAAAACGTATCAACTATCCATCGGAGTCTATAGCTAAACTTTATCTGATAAGAGATTATGTAAACAATTTGAAATAAAAATATTTCAGTTTAAAATGTGTTTTCTTGACCTCTTTTTTCCTAGACGCAAACTATTTTATCACTAAGTTGAGATTGACCTGTTTTGCTCAATTAAAAGGAACTGGTTTGAAAGGTTAATCAGAACCCGAACTATTAGTCTTTAAACCACATTTTGACATGGATTTTGCGGATAACAGCTTTGTAACAGTTAGATTGAGATGACAAAGACATCGCAACATTTCCATATAAATAATTTTAGATATTAAATATCGCCGGAATTTCTTGTTTATAATACTGTACCCTTGGCTATGAAAAACACCAGTAGTTAATAGTACACAATGGAAGAAAAACAACAGTTCGTTTAAACTTGTTAAGTAGAGCTAGAAACACAATTTGCTTGCAATTTTTTAGGCGGTAAATTTAAATTTGCTTTTTCTTCTCTTTTCTACATTCTTACAATGTTTTCTCCTTTTTTCGCTCATGCAGATTTTTCCACGAAAATCTTCCACACACATTCTAACCCCATCCCCATCTGCAATCCCATGACGAAATCAAATAACCGGCCCCTTCCGAAATGAACGTTATCTTTCTTGATTTTGCAAACATCAATATTTCGGTTTTTATACATGTACAATTTTTACATTTCTAACTGAACTCTATCCTTTATACTTGTTCAAATTCACTGTTTCATGAATTGGTGCTCTTTTTCAGTAAGAACAGATTAATTTTTACCAAGGCTCAGTAACTGTTCCGTCTTAGCCTTTTGGCAATGTTGCTCAGGCTAGAAAGTTCTTACTGAAGCTTACTAATCTGTGCGAGCCTATTGGCTCTCCAGTCCCCTCTCAATCCTTTCCCCGCTCCAAGCAAGAACTAGCCTCAAAAGCAACCGCGCTTTATTATAAATAAGGTGGTTGCTTCCATTGGAGGTTTACCAGGAAGAGATTGTTAAGGCCAGGGTACACCTGAAATTTTTTCCTAAAGAATACATTTGCTTGAAAAGGAAATGACATCTTCAAATTTGTTGCCCCTGATGGAGGTAAAAAAATCAATAATTGGTCTTATTGTCACCATGGCAACCAAATG
>JAOEHT020143952.1:0-12097 GCA_025448195.2 Parazoanthus atlanticus
TTGCAATGATTACAAAGCTTAGGAAACTATAAATAAATGTAGGGTACAGGAAGATATGGGGTTGTAAATCATCCAATGCATTGTAATAGAACAGCCTCTGTATTGTGTTGTAATATATTTTATTTAATTTCATCTAACTTAATTTAATTTAATTTAGTTTAGTTTAATTTCTTTAATTTTAATTAAGGCTTAATACAAACTTTTGTCATTCAAAATAATTAGTACTTTTTTCTCTTTTCTTTTTACTTTTCTGTAAATTTAATTTAGTTTATAAACCTAATATCTAAATTACTCCCGGCTCGAATAGTATGCCAACTAATTGCAGGTAGTAGTTATTTTGTAATTTATATTGTTTAAAAGAATAATAAATTGTTGTTGTTGTTATTGTTGAAGATCAAAAGAAACCATAAGGGCTTATCGAGCTAAACAGAACGAACTATTTGACAATTCAGTTTGGCTGCTAACTGGACACACACGCACACACACACACACACACACACACAAGAACATGTAGAAGATTAATGGTAATACTTTTTCAGACGGAAAACAGTGTTTTAGCTTGTTTAACATGCACTCTTCTTAGTCTTTAACTGATGCTGATTCACAGTTTATGTTCCTCTTGCAGCTGACGCAGATACGATGAGAAACTTGCGCCCTGAGTCGAAAGACATTTCGATCGAAGAAGAAAAAGCCGAAATCTTGGAAGAAGAGAGGGCTAACCAGTAAATAATGCGAAAAGGAAGCGATATCATTGACAGTTCAATGCGTAGTTATTGAACCTCTTTGCTTTAGAAGAAAAACTGTCGCCCAGGCGAGATAGATGTGAATAATAACTATCCATGGATCTGAAACTTTTGTGCAATAAGTTGGTACCCGTATGGCTTGAAACTTGCGGTGGTTCAACTTTGTGCGAATTTGTGAATTTTGAATTTTGCACCGGTTCCAAATTTAAAATGCGATTCGGAAGGCGCATTTTTGCCATGAAAATTTTAGCGAAAACTCTAGAAAAATATACGGAAAGCCCAAAAGTTTAAAGAAAATACGTGCAGTTAATGCCTTACAGAACAACGGGAGCATGTTTCTTCAATCTTGGTTTGTCGTCAATTCAAAACCATTTTAAGTCACCGTCAAAATTGTGGAGGAATATTCCTCAGCCTCCGAATCATCACACTACTGCACACCGAGCATGCAAACATTTGGGTATTTTTTACACTTTAAATTATATTCAAAAATGATATTTTTTCAAGTGCCGAACAATTTTGCAAAATTGTATACTTTGTAAGTGTTTCTTTTTGCTGGATCTTACATCTTCTATTTTTGCGAATCCAGAAAATCCGCAAAAATCGCAAAAGTTACCGAGTTCCGCGAATATTTCATGCCATACGGTATATTGTAACCTTGTACGCGTCAGTGATGCATGCATGCAACAACTTTCAATGACCAAGCTATATGACGGGGTTTGCTTTTTACTGAGTCGCTTCCCCTACTTCTTGGTTCGCAATGATCGCCGTTGTTTTGTTTAGCTTTTCGGTCCCAAACATGTCAGACTGTATTGCTATTAAATTATCCTTAGTATTTGGAGAATTTTTAACTTTTTGTATTGCTATTAATTTATGATCCGTTTGCTTGAGACATTCAAAATATTTTGGTTCCGGAACTGATAAAAATATATTGCGGAGCGGCAGCCGTATAAAGAAAACGTGTTCCGAGTATTCCAGAATAATAATTGCTCAGGATAATCCTGTTTCAGAATAGTCCCAAAAAGATAACTTGATAGTGAAAGAGTGACTAGGGTGGCAAGAGTTAAGCACATACTGTTGCCAAAACGGCCATTAGAAAGTTGTTATGCATTGCTCTTTAATAGAGCTTCCACGTCCGCGGAAAGAATCCTGAAACCGGAAAACGAACGTTTTCGAATAAACCCAGAGGAGAGCCGGCTAGCAGGCTACTAACTTTAGGTCACTCTTCATTTGAGGCCTCGTTCCCAGGGCATTTTCCTTGGTAATCCGGGAAAAAGACCTGGGACAAGGTTGCTTCAACTGGGCTAACCTTAAGGACTGAAGCCGGAGAGTTACTGAACTGTCTTTGAAAATTCTCTTTGTACTCAACTGTTCAGTCGATCAATTTGTAAATATATAATTATAGTTTCAGTTGTTTAAATGAACACAAAGAAAAGATGTACATATTTTAAAAGTTGATTCTTTCGCCAGTATTTTTGTCCTTCAATCAAGTTGCTCTTATAACGTAACAAGCTTTTAGTACAAAAATATAACCTTTAAGGCCAAAAGTAGCCACACAGTTGACTTCCTACACATCCCGAACCTCCAAGAGGAAGGAAAAACAATTTGAGTTATTCGGAATAAAGCAGTAACAAAATGACAAGATGGAACAACAATTATTAAAGTTCAAGTTGGGAGGTTCGTGTTGTCGGGGTCAATGTATTAGGTGATTAGTCATAAAGGTAGGACCATTTGAAATCGTGGATGGGAGAACTGAAGTGGAAGAAATTGTAAAGAAAAACAATTGCACAATAATTCAGGCGCACGTTCAGAAACATTAAAGGAAATGTACAGGAAAACGAAGAAAACGCGAGAAATAAGAATTTGAAATAAGAAAGGTTGACCGACAAATCACATTTTTTTTTGCACATAAATGATCCTTGTACTCCTCCCCTCCCCTCTCCAAATCAAATGGTCAGGCCCAAACTGATATTTAATTAGATAGTTGTCAAGATGGGGGGTAGCTTTGTACAAAGGAACTGCTTGCTTCACAAGCCAATGAAAATTGAGCTTTTTAATACGGCCAGAGTTGTTATTTAAAGCGAAGAGTTATTTTTAAGTAAAGCAGTTAGATAACAAGCTGAGTTATCTGTTCGCTTGTGAAATATGCTATTATTATTAAACGAGACTCCTTTGTGTATATTTGGTGATTTCGTATAAATAACCATTATTTACTGATCACGACGGCCCATTAGTTTATGTAGTTATGGAAAAACCGACACCCTCTTGGGTTTCACGTGTATAATTAAACAAAAACATTTACAATAACCCCCACCTTCGCATAGGACCCAACCATCAGAAACAGAAGAGACAATAGAAGCTTGGCAACTACTGTACGTCTACCCTGACCTGGCAACAGCACAAAAAAAACCCCAAAGAACTTTGGTTTATTTGCATATTACAATATAGTTTATCTTACAGTTTATTTTGGCACAGTATTTTTAGGCAATCCTTGAGGTGTATTTGCCGCTCTGAATATTTGAGCTACCCACGTAAGTGTCTATAAATGACTGTGCCTGACGATGGGCTAGTGAGGCGACGACGAAAAACACGTGTACACCAGATCAACCCACACATTCGGCTTCAATACTCCCCGACGCAGAGAAACCAGTCTTTTTCTAAACAACTCGTCTTCCATATTAGAGAGGTTTCACTTAATACTACATCTCCAAAAGCTCCACTTTCCACAATAAAACCTGGTTCACACTTGCGAGATAAGCATAAGCATAGGTGTCCCCGATTAGCGTGTCATTTGTGGCAGGCTGGAAGCCCTGACACATTAATAAAGTTATTGGATTGGAAGCATGAGAACAAGCATAAGAAAGGAAAATATAAAAAAAAGACCAAGGAATACCAAAAGTGCGACGAGATGGAACAAGCCCACGCCAATCAGTTCCTTTGTTTTTTCCTTTATTTTTGTTTCTTATGTTTGTGGTTGGTCGTGCTTCTGCTTATCTCACGATTGTGAACCAGGCTTAAACAGTTTAACTTGGCCGACGAAGCTCATCGATTATTCGGAGGAACGGTTCAATTTCTTATTAAAATTAAGCAGTATAAAAAAGAAAGTGATGGCGGCGATAACGAAAGTAAAAGTCGGGAAGAAAAGATACGGAGAAGGAGAACGAATTTTTTTGAGCTTTGCCAGGGATAATTTCACAAATACAGAAACCCGATGACTGACCTTCTGGCCTTACTTATTAGAAAACTAATAAATCATTATACAAGTTTACGGCCTATTAAAGGCTCCACCCTGCTGTCCAAAATAGTCAGTAGTAGAAAATGAGCTAGCGGGAGCGTTCATCGAGTAATTGTCTGAAAATGCAAATATATTCAAATCGAAGTAAAACGGAAATCATAAACGCATTTGATTTTTGTTGTTTTACACACCTGGCAAAAATAGATATGCTTCACACTCCCAGCAGAAGAAAGTTAAGATTTATTCCCAGCAAGTAGAAAGGAGACGAATAGCGAGAAGAAAAGTTCCATTTCATTTTCAAGCAATAGCCGGCGGGGCGTCGCTCGAAGCTCAAGCGACGCCTGAAGCAAACAAACAAAGAGTCTGAAACACGGGGCAAGAAAGAACCTTACAAATTATATAGGGAAAACGTTAATCTTGAATTTCTTTTTATTTCTAACAATAATTTTCTTTCTGTGATATATTTGCAGCAATTTTAAATTGGAGCAATGGAAAATGTCATAGAAAATATATTCTCAGCAATTTTGATCCTCTCAGTCTTAGACCCAATTTTGCCAACTAAGCAGTGCATGGACCTTATGCGGAAGGTAGATTCAGTTGGATGCTCTCGAATGTTCTAGTATATGACCATTTGGAAGAGAAAACCATATCAAGACGCCACGTGTTTTTTTATATTTATTGGAACACGAGTTTACCCTGAAATCTGGTTATTACAGTTAGTTTGATGCCGTGTTTTGATCCATCAATCCTTTAATCTATTTCCTATTAAGACGAGTCGTACTTTATTCTTTAACATACTAAATTGATCTGGTGTGTTCTAATCTCTTGGCGTTCCGGCAATATTTTTCAGAACGCCAGATGCAATCCGTAGATATTCCTGATTTTTTCAATTTTCAATTCTGTATTCGCATGTTTGCCACCAAAAATAAGAACTCTGCCAAAATAACCACAAACTACAAAGAAATTGTTTTAGATTTATATAAAATGCGAATATCAGTGGAATACAAATTGAACACACATTTAATTTAAGTACATTATAGCCACAGGAAACTAGTATTGAATAAGAGATTACTTCCCCGCTCTCAATTTCAAATTCAAAAAACGAATTGAATAAGAAAAATATATTTTTGCTTAGGCTGTCTTTTCAGTCAATCTGATTGCGGTTAGATTTTGACTCAGCTCTTTAAACGCATAAAAACACCTCGGGTAATTTATTCTATAAAACTCATACAACCGTGAAAGGTCTTCGAATAAAAAAATAAAAGATTCAAATCTTTAAAATTAAAGAACTTCAGCCTTGATTAATTTCATAACATAAGTTCTCAATTTAAATTTTAACTAAGGCCAATACAATAAACAAACTGAGTTGACTTCAGTTTCATATACTGATATAGCAGTATATATGTTATTTTGTCAATCAACGAAAATCAAGTTATGAGATGTCCATAAAAGGGCACGACGCCAACAACTTCAGAAACTAGCTAAAAACTAGCTAACAATAATATGCCATTAAAGCGGAACTCAAGATGTGAGATTCAACCAGCAAAGTCTTATCAACAAATGAACACATCAATCAGCAGTTTATTTCACCTGTTTCTGTCAATATTTTGATGGAAATATATTCAAAATAGGAGTTATAATTTCTGATGGAGTGATGAACACGATAAAATTATACTTTGAATACCTGTATGTGCCAAAGGTTTTTTCTCCAATTTTTAAAGAAAGGCCTAAAACATTACTTTTACGGGTTGATTTGTGTTTCTGAGACACTTTTTGAGACCGAAAACTAATTATAATGTAGCCTTAATGTAGCCTTGACTAAAATATTTTGAAAATAGACACGTTAAATTATTAGTGCTTCGCCAATTCAATTTTTTGCCAAATAATATACGGAACACTTCAGTCTTCTTTACTCGTAACAGATGATTCATGTCATAAAAAATGAAAGAAAATTACATTTCTCAGGTTTTTGTTTTATGATGGGAACAAATGTTGATTTTGTGGTTGCCTTGCACCGACTCTCCAAAACAGACGATTTTAAAAGCCATACCGTGGTGAAAGATCGTCATAATAATTTAAAATATATAAACAATCAATAATAAATAAAACGCGGACAAATTAAAATAAAACCAACATGCAGGACTAAATTCAGATGAGTACAGAAATTGTTGCTTACTTCGCAAAGCTACTTTCGGTTATGAAACAAAAAAATTATTTAAAAGTATTTTTAAAACAATACGTCAGCCGAAAAGAGGCCAATTGCTTCCCCTCCAGCTGTTACTACGGGCATTTTAAATGGTATCGATATTTTTCGAGAATTATTGTGTAGTCGACGTTTTGTATTTCTAAAATAGATGTTTGATAACTTGTGTTTAATTAACAATGTGAAATATTTGAAACATATTCGAACAGCTATTTGGGCCTGTCAAACAAAAAACGGCCGTCTAAAATACTTGATCAATCTTGGCCCAATAGCTTGGCTTTTTATGAATATATTTCTTCAACCTACTTAACTAACCGTACTTACTTACGTTAATCCTATTCGTGCAACGTTGCACAAAGGCCATGATCATATCATAAGCCTACACTTAACAAAAAAAATAAAAAATATTCAAACGCACACCTCTGTTTCTGACCCATGATTGTGTGTCAATTGCGTTGTTTCCTTTTCCCGTGATTTTCCACTTATATATGTTTATATATAATAGTCTATCATTTCTAAATGTCTTTCCCACGTCTACACGTTTCCCGGTGATTGTGTCTCTACGATTTTGCCATTGTTTCAATTTATATCTGTCACTAGTTTCCAGAATTATCTCGCTGTAAGTCTAACATACCGTTTTTTGTCCGATTGTCCGATTTTTGTTTATCGTCGTTTTCGAGAAAACACGCGTGTCCATTTGAAACGGCCGTCTCCCCCTGTTCCCTTACTGTCGCTCTCCAGACGCGTGTAGCCAGAGACTCTCATCCAAATGGACCCTTTCCTGTTGATGAAGGCGATCAGGACCGCGAAGACCAGCAGAATGAGAAAGTCGATCAAACTGAAGTATCGGAAGAATTTGTCAAATCCATAGATCCTGATGAGAATCCCACCCACCAACTGACCAATGCCTTTCCCCAGTCCATAGTACACACCGTGTAGGATGCCTTGGAGGGTAGCGCCTACATGAGGAGGGGATCCTACGAAGGCCGCCAGGCCGCTCCAGGTTAGAGCGGTGCAGAACCCACGCAGGAATTCAATGGGTAAAACAAGCCAGGCATCCTCCACCACGGAGAAATAGTAGAAGCGTAGAGCATAGACCAGCATGCCGGCGCAAACCATTTTCAGCTCTCCGTATTTCTTGATTAAGTAAACTGATGCGTAGTACATTGTAACTCCCGAGAGACATTCCGCGCCGACCAACGCGCTGAAAAGCGCTGGCGACGCGTCTAATTCGGCTAGGTGAAAGTACAAGAATGACTCCGCTGAGCCGTGGCAGGCGCCAGTGAAAAACGCGATCAGAACGAAAATGAAGTATTCCCAGTTTGTAAAATAGATGGCGAGCCCTTTGAATATGGTGCATTGTTCCGTAGTTCCTGTTCCATTTTCTTCTTTCTGTTGGAACTTGAAACGTGTCGAAACAAACAGCGCTATCGCCATCAAGACACAATAAACGTAGAAGAAAGGTCGATAAATGTCCCACACTTTATCAGGACAAATATCTGATTGGTGTTTGTACTGATGGCTGACGATCGAACCGGTAATGAAGGCCATAAACCCCCAGCCAACGGTTCCCCATAACCTCTGTTCGCCATATTCATGGGGTTTGTTCCCTAGCGTTTGGAATGTCGCAATGTCTGCTAAAGTATTCGACGTGGCGCCAATTAACTCGCGGAAAACTGTAATCGCAAGAACCAAAATAAAAACAGTTTTAGCTTTTTCGTAACTTTGGGCGTCTATCTTTCTGTACAAGTCGAATAGCCAAGCTTCCTCCCACATCTCTTTGTTTCCGAGTTCTTGAACAGGTTTCGGTTGCTTGTGTTTTGATAGTTCGTGTTTCAGTTGATGCTCTTTCAAGCGTCCAATATGGTGGGTTGTGTTTCCATGTAGCGAAGTGTTCAAATGGTTTGAGATATTTAACTTTTGGTTGACCTCACTCAAACAAGACACAGTTACCGGTGGAACAACTGTGATCAGTAAAGTAGAAACTATGTAGGTTGCCAGAGAGACTCCAAGCACGATTTTCACCTTGTTGTATTTGTCGACAAGTGTTCCGACCACGGGCGCACTCAGAAACAAGCAGAAAGGTTTAACGCTGAGAACTATCCCGACCAAATGAGCAGGCAACAGAAGCGAATGTTTATAGTACAACGCCATGTAGGGCGACAAGCTTCCATATGCAGCAAAATAGAAGAAATAGAATACCTTGGAGACGAGAAGTGTTCTGTTGATTTCAACTCGCGAACGAAGCCTGTTGAAAATATTTGAGTTTGTCGCGGAATCTTCGCTGCCAGTAAAGCTGCTAGTCGATCGCTTGGGTTTACATCCATCGTCTTCTTCGGCATTAAAGAGTTCGGTATAGCCCTGTGGCTGTTGTTTCGCTTCTACGGGAACAGCTTCAGCCATGTTGAGAATTTAAGAATTTTTTTAAACTGAAAGTCCACCTCAACCGTTGTCATTTGATGCCAACGCCATAACGAAGTAATGGATACCTATCATACTCCCATGATAATCATGCTCATTTTAAGAATGAAAATTTCCAGATGACTGATTACCCCGCCAGATGTTGTACACTTTTGTTCAAAATTTGCATTAGGTTGAAAAATTGTTTTTCAATATAACGAATTAATACGCAAATGAACCAATAAAAACAATAGGTTTACACTGTTGATGAAAATATCCTATGGCCTTTTATGTCACGATTCAACGCTTTTGTCATCGCTTCCTGTTACAGCGCTGTCAACGGTCATTATCTGGAGATGTGTCACAAAAATCAAAATCTAATACTAGGTTCCTACTGGATCATTCGCTCTTATATACCTCATTTATTTAGACAGCCCAAATACTTTCAATGAAATATTAATATTTGTAGACGAACGAACAGTCCATAAAAGCCACAACTATTAATATTAACAAAATATCAATAAATTTAGCTAAGAATATTTTAATATTTTAAAAATATGTTAATATCCCTTTAAAAAAGCTGCAAGCACATACTCACCTTCTGTTTCATTGTTTGAAAGGCCTAGTCCTCTACTAGCTGGTTTATATTTTGATTTATTAAAATTTTGAAGCAATGCACCCTTAACGCCAACGATGAAGCAGCTCTGAGACACGATTTTGATCAAACGACAACAGCAACAATAATGAAAACAATAGTAATAATAACAATAATAATAGTAATAATAAGAGCAACAACATTAACAATAGCAAAAAAATATAATTAAATAGGTTTGGCTTTCACTCTTTTTCAAACGTTTTCTATCACTGACACGTGTTCTTTTACTTTTTAAAAGCAGTTTCCGAACTCCGTGCAAAACTGAACCTTTCCAAACAGGAAATATATTTGTACTTATGTATTGGTCGATGATTTTTAAAAATAGAAACTCAAAGAATTTCTTATCACTGAAAGGCCGACAAGTATCACGAGTTAGTTAGGTGTAAAATAGATTAGATGAGCCACGATGGAAAGAAACAAATTTATGAAATATATTATTGTCTCGTAAATACTAAAGTCTGTCAGTCGCTATATATCACCTCTGGCACTTGAATCCAATTTCAAACGAATAGGAAGATTGTTATCATACCAGAGTGGTACTATACTCATATCAGGAATTGTCAAGTAGTAGTATTGGTTGAGGAGGTCACACTAGCCAAAGTTTACTATAAGGCATTTTTTTCACAATCATGCGCACAACAAAGTAAAGGTTTTGCGGGTGGCCAACAACCGCTGTTTGCGTTATTTTTTGTCATTTTTGAAGTCTTATCGTTAATCTTCTTTCAGAAATTGTGGATCTTTTTACTTTCCTCGCCCAAAAAATCGCGTGGGCCCGCGATGTGAAACCCTAACCTTGTTCTGCGCACGATTTTAATTGGCCAATTAATACCTGCTGTCTTACTATAGTAAAGGCGTTTAGGGTTTGGCGGATTGTGCTCCTAAAAGTGGCATATTATGCTACTAGCAGTGCTCATATGTGTTGGCAAATTATACCAAGACTATGCCAAAATTCACAAATTATGCTCCTAATTTTCGAAATTATGCTCACAAAATGACGTAGATTCTGTAAATATAGGCACGCAATAACGACATCAAATAATGACGTTTTTCGAATATGACGTTGTTTTAAATTTATTAGTGTTTCATAACAGTTTGCCTCAGCCCTCGGCAGTCCATAATAGCTGCTCGCATCTCTGAACTGTTTCTAAAATGTCTTCATTGTCTTAAAAATCACACTTGTTTATACTAAAGCGAAAGAATGTACTCTCTTGATCTAAACTAACTCAAACTAGAACAAACTATTGCACTAAACTAGCAAACTATAACATTGAAAGTATCAAGCTATGAAGTAAACCAACCTCTTTATGGTTCTGAGTTCTGTCAGCGTCAACAATTGTTTCGATAAACATGGATAATAGTAGTGCACACATCAGAGCAGACTGCTCCAGTCAATATCAGTGCTAATTGTACTCAGTGCAACATTACGCAGTAGTAACTCAGCAAGTCAGAGCAAAGTCAAAACTACACGTCACTAAAGAGACTAAAGACGCATTGCAAGAACATTCTACCTGAACTTTATTTATTTCTGTATAAATACTAAGAAAATTCAATTTTATGCTCCAAGAAAGTGCTAAAATTTTCTAATTATGCTCTGGCAGTGCTTGTTTAAAAAATTATGCTCTTTTGTTCCAATTATGCCAAAAATTATGCTAGCACAATCCGCCAAACCCTAAAGGCATTTTAAGTGTGGCCCGCTTTTTAGGGTTTATTTTAGTAAGCCCAGGTGAATACACCATTCGAGTCTAAGAACCTCATTTTGCCTAGGGCCAGTATATTTAGACTTTGTTCACGAGCGGGGCAGAGAATTTGGAGCCATTTCTTTGTGCACTAAAACATTTAAGAAAACATCGGAAGATTTTTACGGGTTGTCTTGATGGCTTCAAACAGTAAAACAAACCCCGATGTACCAAGAACGTCCAGGTAGGACAACAAAAGAATCTTTTTCAGTTGTGAATAATTTAACTCGGACATGATCATGAACGCAAAACATCTGATCAAAAGCAGTTTGAATTTAATTTAGCGCCTGTCGTGTGAGTTAGTAGAGTTAGTATAGGAAACACACCGTTCGAGACTACCACTAGCCTCCACGTGGAGGCTGGAATACCACGAGTATTTGAATAAAGTGGCGTTATACTGGCCACGAGTGCGAAGCACGAGTGAAATTTGTCACTTTCATCAAATACGAGTGGCATTTTTCCTTAGTTCTTCGAGAACTTAGGTGGTGTTTCCTGTTTTAAATACCACAGCGACAAAATGAACCAATTTTTTTCAAATTCCCGATCGTTTCCGAAGATTTTTCGAAGGTTTCCGAAGATTTTCGAAATTCTCCAAAATCTTTCCGAACACTTTTTAAACACTTTCCGAAGATTTCCCGAAGATTTTCCAAAGACTTTCGATGATTTTCCGACATTTTCAAAACATTTTCCGCATATTTGCGAAGACTTCCGAACGTTGCCGAAGACTTTAGAAAATTGTGTATACCCTTTCAAAACATCTTTGATCATTTCCCAATTTTCGAACTAATTATATAGCTGGTCAATAAACTCTATAGCATTGACCAAACTATTATTTTTTTATTGTCCAATTAATAATTAATTGGATAGTTTCTTCAGAGACTATCATATGGAAATATATGAAGTATCCAATTTGGAAAAAATAGGCTAGTTTTGTCGCAGCCAATCAGATGCAAGAGAAAAGGAAATTAGCCAATCAGCACAAAGCAAGCGTCAACAACAAGACAAGACTCGCGCGCAGTCTTTGTTGACAAAAAATGGCGGAGTTTTCTATGGAGTTTGAAATGCCATATAGTCATAGATGAAATCAGTAGCTATATAATTAATAAGTAAGAGGACTACATGCTTGTC
>JAOEHT020144026.1:0-12094 GCA_025448195.2 Parazoanthus atlanticus
TAGCCCCTGGGAATGCTTCGGCAGCCGAGTGACAGCGGCGAGAGGCGAGTGTCCGGCGCCTCTAAATAACCGGAACCTGTGGCTAAGGGATGGAAAACCCCTACAGAAAACCCTGGTCCTCCAAGTTGGGGGTTGGGCGTGGGGCTAGCAACCCCACCCCATAAAACACTTCACGCTACAGAAACATCACACATGTAGGAGGGGGTGTTATCCTGTAATCGCTTAAAAACTAGAGTGCATTTATTTGCTTTACTTCGTCTTAAAATGGAAGCAATTTAATCTCCTAAACAGTTCAACACTGTTCGGTCTTGTAACTCGATTGGAGCGTTGCATGTTTTCACTAACCTTTGTAAAACGAATCTCCTTCGTTGCTCCTGCATTTCCAAACATCTGGACCATTTTCTGTCGGTGATACTTTACGTGAAGAGCAGCCGCGGACAATTTCCAGAATATTGTTACACACGAGGCAGTGATGAGCCAACCCGTAAGATTCCACTTCAAAATGAAACTGATGCCATTTGTCGTGTTTTTGTTCGCATTTTGATTTATTTGATAACAAGAACTCCATGTCCTCCGATTGTAGATTATGCTTACCAGACTGATCATCAATGTCTGAAAAAGAGAGGTCACCCAAATCCCAATTAAGATTTTCAGTGTGCTCTTGTATGTCAGTTTACGTTGGTGCAAGAATTTTGTGATGCCTTCATGCCTCTCATATGCAGTGACAGCCATTGTTAACATTTTTACAAAGGAGAAAAGATACGTGCTGAAACGTTGCGTTTTGCACAGTACCATGTCCACATCTGTTCCGAAGAAATTGACCAGTATGATGTGATGCAACTCAAGAGGAAGACACGAGAAAAGGGGAAGGATATCTGCAACAGCCAAGTTAGCAACCAACAGTAAATCTGGTTTCTTTTTCCCTTTCGTTAGTTCACCGATTGCAAATTGCAGAAGCGGTACATTCAATAAAACTCCTACAAAAAGAACTCCAGAAAGAACAGCAGTTTGCCATTCGGCAGAAACTTGACAAGGTGGACGTAGCTGGAAAGAGATATTGGAAACTAGATTTGTTGTTTCGTTCATCCTGAGTTATTCAACCACGTTCGCGTTGCTGAAATCGTTGACAGTATATTATCAGTACTTTCCAGTGCAAAAATCGGCAAATCCCAGCCAGTTCCCAATTACACTACACGACCCTGCAGTGCAGATTAAACAAACAACGTCTTTCTAACCTATTTATCATCTACCTGGGTTAACCAAGTTTCAAGTTGTTCCATCAGCACATACTAATTAAAGTTTTGTTTAAGATGCCCTTTTGATTATAGCGATTCCGCTTTCATGCAAAACGGTTGATGGATATTCAAGCGACTAATTTCAAAAAGGCAGGAAGTAGCACTCCAATAACCCAGTTTGATATATAATAGTGACGGAAGTATCGCAAATTAAAATGTTTTTCATGGAATTCAGAATAAAACAGAAGAGCCTGAGTTCGTTATATTTTCAACACCTTCAATGCGTAAAAATTGAATTGAATCTCGACAACTAAAGTTTTTGACGGAGTTCACCTGCAGCAGTTTGGTCTTTTTTTTCTGTCACGTCTTTGAAGCTGTACAGACTATAGGTATTAGTTAACGAGCTCATAACAATTGGTTTGGGCTGAACCTTTTGCAACAGTCTTTTGTGTGGCCCTCGCCTACTCCTCTCGATAAGCGGCAGCTGTACTGCCTTCCCATACAGTTTAGAAAGGTTTTTAAGGGTTTACTCATAACAAATAAGGCAATACATGACCTAGCACCAGACTGTGTTACTGAACCCATTGTTAAGACTCTTCACGTTATAAGGCTGAGATGCAATTGCAAACCGGTGCTTCGGCGCCAAGACGTAAAAGCCGAGATGACTACCGGCTCACTTGATCAAACAGCAACGACACCCATGTCTGTGCCCGTGGCAATTTTTGGGAAACTCTTGAAAAATTTTCAGTTCAACTTCTCAGTACCAAAACTTCATTTACTGCATGTGCGACGGTTAGTCAGTTTAGCTTCAATAGTCGGATTTAATTATGCTTAACTGCATTTTACAGTTCTTAATTGCAAAGGAAACTAGGAAAATCCAAGTTGTTTTATTATCCCTTCAGAAACTAACCCACAAATGTACACTATACAAACAATGACAGGTTTTTCTAAAGTTTCAGCAATGTAATCGTTTTCCGCCGAAATTAACTATGTCTGCACCATTAGCACATTCAAAATAAAAGGTACTGTTTAAATTTCCTGTTATTGCCAGAGAAGACAAACGATTCCGTCTTTTTGCAAAACCTTTGATGGAATCGAGTGATTAGTTTCAAGCAAGCAGGAAGTACAACTCAAATATCCCTTTTTATATAATGAGGGAACTATCACAAAGTAAAAATGTTTTATGTACCAATCAAATCAAAATTTTAACAACCCCCCCCCTCCCCCGCGGCCCCCCAGGCGTATAATTTTTTAGTTTGGATAGTAAAGTTCCCGACCCCCGAGCCAAAAAGGCCTTTCAAATGCCCCATTTTCCGAGACATAAACGTTTTTAGAAGACATTTTTCAGCGTTTTCTTAGCAACTAGTTTGTACACGAGAAGCCTGCTTTACTGTTATATAGAAGTTGTGTTATTTTAGCAACATGAAGCTACAAAATGAGCAATGAGAACTACAAATCGATCAGATATTTTTTAAAATGTGACAATAAAATTGTCGATAGAAGAAAATTTTGCAACGTACATATATATTTTCTACATACGGCCATAAAATTCAGTCGGAAGCCTCGAGTCATGCAAGGATACACACGAAACTGATACAAATTGTTCAAATTCCCCACAACCCCTCCCACTCATGGCCAGTTCAAATTCCCCACCCCGCGGTTGTCAAATTCCCTACTATACCTTGGGCTTGGGAATTGGTCAAATGCCCCAGGTACGTATGGACGGGGGATGCTGACGGTCAAGTTGATCGGTACGTAACATGGGACTCGGATCAAAACAGAGTTTTCGTATCCTTCTAACACTGGAAATAAGTATTAAAACCAGTTGAGGTAAAACTACAAATGAAATTTTGACGTAGTTTACGGCCAGCAACAATGTCGTTTTTCAAAACTGTTTTTGAACGGCTTCTCTGTTGATCGAAAACTAATCACTGTTTTCAAATCTCAACAATAAAGTTAAAAGAAAACATTTCTAATTAGTGTTTAAAAGCGAACGGATGTAAGACGAGCATTTGAGAACTATCGAAGCAGTACGTTTTGATGTTTTGAATTATCAGGTTAGCAGCTGCTCGTGACAATAAGGTGAAATGTGGGCTGGGTTCAATGATTCCTCGATAGACAGACAGACAGACGGAGGGAGGGAGCGAGAGAAAGAGACAGACAGACAGACCAAACCTTTGTTCATTTGATTATTTCTACTGTCTGTGTGAATTTTCATTTTATTTTCGTCAATTTGTTGATCCTCGTGTTTGGAGACAACTCTTGACCAGACACGAAACATCCGTGAGCAATATAGTTTTTGATTCACCTAAGAAGACGCGAAATCAAAAGATTCAACGCACTTGCTTGTGGAAAACAAGACTTGACGCAAACCAGATTCCCTGGGTTTTTTTAATCATCGAAGTTTCTGCGCTTAATTAGAACTCATTTTCCGTCCATCTGCCAATCCGCTATCCTCGGACAAAGTGGTAGCATACGACGGACTTGCGAGAAACATGACAAAATTAGCTGTCCCGTACGCTTTTGATCGATAGAGATTTCAAAACAACTGTCCAAAAAAATAAAGCCGGAACCAAGGATTGCCGACCGGTTACGGTAAAAACGATTAAAATTAAATGCGCATTTGCTATGGGGATTTTTTATCGCCAAAGGTTTCTGACCGACTTTTCAGAGAAATAATTTATTAAAATAACATAAATGTTAATTTAAATAGTTCTATCAGTTAATATCAGACTCCCTCACCTCGCTTTTTATCATTCGAGGGTTTTAAAAGGCTAGTAGTTGCCATAATAGCAGCGGGTCATCCAAAAACCTTTTTTTTTAGTATAGTAGTGATAATATTAGTTGCTTTTCTTTATTTTATATATTGGTAGTCCCTTACATAAAAGTATTACATGATATGCCGAAGCCAGAGGCTTACTTAGCTTACAAAGTAGAGACTAGGATTAAGCTTACAAATGATATTAATATATAGAATAATACATCATTAACTATTAACTAAAAGTAAAAATAATAATAATAAAAATATATATATATATATATATGTAAGTAATATTAATCATTAGCTATTAAGTATATATTATAAATAAGAAGATATAAATTTGAGAATTCATTTGTACATGTGTAACATTACTATAACTTTTGTTTGTTTATAATTCACTGGTGTTTAAGGTGGATAAGTAATATTTTTCAAGGATTCGCTTATAATTATAGGTTCTGAGTGACTGTCTAAGTGTTCCAGGAAGTTCATTCCAGCATTTTGGCCCTTGAGTTCGAATTGAAAAAGAATGTTTATGAAATGAGACAAGTAAGTCGTGCTTAATTCTAGTGGAGTAGTTGTGGATATGGTAATTAACAGCGGTAACATAGACTATTTCCCTATAGAAGACTGAAAACAGCCAAGATATAAGCCCCCCCCCGAATATACTGAGCCCTCCCCCAGAAGATAAACGCAAACTTTCTTCCGATTATGAGGCCCCAAGGGCTCATATTCGGAGGGAGCCTAGTAATTATCTTGGATTAAACGTAAATCGATGTGACTTCAGTTTACAGCTGTTGTTTTCTTCAAATACGGTTAACTAGATTATTGTCAGTATTTCAGAGTCTTTGAAGACAACTAAACTGACCATTTGACGTGTGTCTACTGTCATTTTAAATTTAAAGATTTTGAGACGCAACATTCCATCCGGTCATATGCCGAAACCAATTTTAAAACGCAAAATGCCCTCCGAATATAAGGCCCCCCCCCCGAATATAAGCCCACTCCGAATACGAGCCCACTCCGAATATAAGCCCATTACAAAGTGCTTTGAAAGCCATAAGCCCATGGGTTTATTTTCGGAAGTATACGGTATACTGACCTCATACTGAGGCTTTCGGCCAATTAAATATGAGTTGGTAAGTGGACCAGCCCGTTAACGACCTCGCCTTACGCCTGTTTGTCGTATGTTAATTAGAATTAGAATGAGAATTAAGGTTGTTCAGTTAAGGTGACTGAACACAGTTATGAAATGTGTTTGAGTACCTATACTACAACACGACATCACATCTCAGTGCTAATAGCCGATGATCCCTAATTTGGTACAATAGAAATACATTACCAGGAAAGGCAATACGTGCAGGGGTCTTTGTGGTTGGATCCGTTTCCATGGCAACGCAATAGATCGAACACAACCAAAAAATTTCATTTTTTTCTACTTTGCGAAAACGTTGCTCATTAGATTTTTGTTTTGAATTGCACACATGTAAATGAGACCATATAAGATGTTTATGACATGAATTTCGATGATTATAGCAAACAGTTACTTATTTACTTACAAAAATAAGGTTCACTAAATGGTGTTCTCCTGTGAGATTTATTTACTTTTGCTTACATGACTGAGCCGTGATCTCGATCGATGAAATCATGCAAAAAAATAATCAATTTCTAATAAACCGATTTTGAGCAAACTTGGAAAAAGTGATATTTCAGTATCGTGATGAAACTTTTGCGTTGCCATGGAAACGATCAAAATCATCACGAAAACCCAAACAACCTAAACCTTGTTTATTGCATTTTCTCTTGACAAGTTTGGGTTTCATAGCTGTTTCCTTTCTGACATAATGTATCTATGGATAACTACTCAGAAACTGTAAAACTGTGTTCAGCCATCTTAAGAAGGCCAGTTGTTGAGATTAGGGCAAGCGGGGTGAACAATAAATTGCCCAAATGAACGGTTGAGCTTGCTTACTGAGTGATAAAAAATTTAAAGCTTTTCTGTAGGAGGCGGCTCAGCCCATTGGCTTAACCATTCATATGGAAAATGTTCATCCCTGTAAGTGGGCAGGTTCTGTTGTCCGGGTGAAATTTACACTATGAACACGCGAAAAAATTTCGTCCCTCCAAGCGTCGACCAACCCGCCTCAATATGAACTGCCCCTAACTCAAAAGGTCTAAGTTAACAACGTTTCAGTAATATTTCTACTCACGTTGAACTGAAGTAGAGAGAACTGTTACCACCTTAAGACCGTTGGAAAGCAGCACTACTAAGAGCAGAGCAACACATTCTGACAGCCGCTTCGGACATATTCCAACTCACAATACAATAATTTTTAATTATTAATTTTTTCAAAAAACATCACCAAAGAGACTGTATTACATATAGGTGATCTGCGAAATGGAACACAATGATCAGAGAGAGAAAAAGACCTCGCACACGAATCATAAAAATCTGGTCAAAAAATACCCAGTTTATGGGACGAGTTTAACAATTTTACATACAATGTAACTTCTGTGTCGACGAGAAAAGTACGGAACGAGGACTTTTTATACAATTTTAATGTAATTTATTTTTAAGAAAGATAATCTTACCTTGATTTGGAGTAGAAATGGAAGAGCTGTCACGGGGAAAATTTGATTTTTACATCAGTTATCGGTTCAGTTATAGCTATAGATTCAAACGTATAATTCATTCCGAGATTTTAATTTAGTTGATATATATTTTTTCTTATTTTAAAACAGTGTTGCGTAGTACCAATTTATATTGCACTGGGACCCCTCAGGTGGCCGGGTAATATTCAGGTGTATTTACCATCTGAGCGTGCGTTTGCATAAATCTACAAACAGCACAGTTTTAAACTCGGTGACTGAACGGAACAACTTTTAGACGTGAGTTATCGGTTTGACTTTGTTTCAATATCTGTCAAAAGTAGAGTTATGTGTGTCATTAGAATCATGTTTGCATTAATTATATAGTTTATGCCGCTGCAATTACGTAAGGGATGGTGATTTCCCTTTGCCGGTGCTTTGTTTGTTTTGCCAGCGGCTAGCTGTTTCATTACAATTCGGTCTCTCACAGGTGCCGCATTGTGAAACTAATTATTGCACAAACGTGCAGACTTACTTTGATTGACAGTTTATTTCACCTGTTTTATAGAAAACCACCAAATTAAACAACTTCAGACAGTTTGTGTTAAAAGAACGTAGTTATAATAAGGCTTAATTACTGTACAAGGACTTCAACTGATGTTTTGTTCTTTACAACAGAAAGTTATTATGTTGGAAGGGCGATATACCAAAACCAAGGAAATTTACTATGATTTAATTTGGATAAAATATACCAGTCTTAGAGACGCCATGTGGTGAAAAGAATGCATAATTACGGCTTTATAAAAGTCGTTGTTTTATAATTCTTAAAACATAACATAGTTGTTCATATGCCGTTTCTGATAGACGAGCCAATATTATTCCCTTATTGAAAACGAGTAATATCATAACTCACATGCAGGACTCGCGAGAAAGCTTTTTGAGATTCTTTATGAGAAAAACTTCAGTTCAGTTTGGTGCAGAAACGGAGCCATAACCATTAATGTCTCACCACACTTTGCGGTTAGTGCTAAAATTATCTCTTGCGTTGGAGTTTTCGTTTATGAAATATTAATTAGACTACGAACATTGCTGCGAGAGGAAGTTCAACCCAATTGTCTTGTTTCGAATGCACTTTTATGTCTACCATGGAAGTCTGTAATTGGTGGTTATCGAAAAAATCCTGCTAAATATGGTGCTAAAAACGACAGCAAATTACCGTTACGCAATGGAAAACGAATAGTTTCTGTTCTTTTTATGAAACAAGCAAAACAGTCAAAGCGCGTTTGCTGTAGCTAGTTCCTCGCTTTTGCAAGCTTTGCTGTTTTCGCAAACCTGGATGAAACTTGTTCAAGTACTCCCGTGAAAATCACTCCACCGACAGTATGGGATCTATGAAACGATGGAAAACACTAGAAAGCATCGCAGTGGAGGATTATTTTAAGGGAATCGCACAGCCGAATCGATGGGCTTCGACCGGGAAACTAGATAATAAGCCTAATGCGGATTGCAAGCAGGACCTTCTACGCAAGGATAAGTTTCAGCTCGATGATCCATCTCTGACATGTGGAGTTTGTCGGCAGCAGTACAATCGACCAAAGCTGCTGCACTGTCTCCACAGCTTTTGTAAAAGCTGCGTTGAAAGCTTGGTTAAAAACTTGGAAACCGAGAGCCAGTTTTACACTGTGTTGTGCCCAATTTGCCGCACGAAAAGTGAAGTCCCCAAGAATAGCTTAGAAGAGCTACCAACAAATTTTCTTATTACATCTAAATTGCAAGCTGTCGTGTTGCGAGAAGCACACGAAACTGAGACGGCCACGGAAGAACAGAGTGCAGCAGAACCGTTAACGGAAGAGAAGAGTGAGGATGCAGCAACGACCTGTGCAAATTGCGACGAGAAAGCTCGTGCGACGGGGAAATGCGAGGAATGTGCCGAGGTTTTGTGTGATGGCTGTTCCGAGGCGCACAGGAGAGTTCGAGTGACCAGAAACCATCGCATTACGCCGTTGGTTCTTCTCACACAAACCGACGAACAAAATAACATGTGTAGCCCGAATTCGTGCCCCAAACACAGTCACGAGGAACTCGCGTACTTTTGCCTCACTTGTGATGCTGTAGTTTGTCGCGAGTGCACGGAGACGGAACACTCTCAACCAGCGCACTCCTTCAAGGTAACAAACTACGAAGAATTTGCTTCTGTATTTAGATCGTCTTCTTTCTGCATCTCTGTATCTGTATCTTTATGTGGCGTGATCTGTATCTGTATGTGTTTTTGTCTCTTTCTCTTAACATTTATGGCTTGTTTTCTTCTTGACATAGTGACAATCAATGCAACGTACCTCCCGGCGCCCACACACATTTTGACATTCATATCCATATCCACATTCAATGCACATCACAGGGCCTTAGCAGCCATGAGGCATGACGAGGAATTTCTCCTCGAATAAGTTAATATTCTCTCTAAGTAACTACAAAACTTTACAAACTCTTCCAAACCCAACTCACATGTCATCTTATTCAGCTGTTTAGTGTTGGAGATATTCTAAAACTCCCTAATGAAACGTGCCCATGACCCCTAAAAGACTTTAACTTAGTTGACAGACGCAAGGTTTACCTCGTCTGAAGATTTGCTATGGCTACTATAGGGTCCTCATACATACATAGGCGTGCAACTCTCTCTCTCTCTCTCTCTCTCTCTCTCTCTCTCTCTCTCTCTCTGTCTCTCTCTCTCTGTCTCTGTCTCTCTCTCTCTCTCTCTCTCTGTCTCTCTCTCTCTCTCTCTGTCTCTCTCTCTCTCTCTCTCTGTCTCTGTCTCTCTCTCACACACACACACACACACACATACATAGACACACACACTCGATCATATACACGCACATGCACATATGTAAGGAAAAATGCGTTTCCGTCTTGCTTTACTTTTCAAATTCGAAACTGATATAATTTAGAGACAAAACAAAAAACCTACAGTATACACGGAAATTCCATTTCAAATCTAAATCCGCTGTTCTTACTGAACTGAATAACTACGCAGGCGTTATATATAGATTTGTATATTTTGCTGTGTATTGAAGATAAAGCAACGGAATAAAATAGAACAAAGAAAAGGGCCATCAAATGGTTTAACATTCAGTTGATAAGCTTGTGTCTGTTCCAGTTACTGGTTTTGTTTTTGTATTGCAAAGCCGTAACATGTTAAATTTAGCCTGTTCTGGCTATATATACGACATATGTTGTTATATAACAAAGTCTTAATTAATGCATACTCGGAACACTGAAGCGAAACAGTAACAACAACTTGCGGTTAACGATAGACAAACTGATAATGCTACATGGTCGCCCACATGCCATCTGCTCAGAAAAACAGGCATCTGCGCAGGTGCATCATTCAACCAACTTCTTGAGAGAAGTCAAACTGTTTTCGATTTTCATATTTCTGAGGGTGCAGACTTATATTTTATTCCCTGGATTTCCGTGTCGGCCTCAAATGTTCTTAAGGTGGCTTCACTTTTAGTTTCATATTTTCATTCATTCAAGCCGATGATCGCAAACAAGTCGTAGAGATAGAAAAGCTTCTATCTTTACGCCATGTTTCCGACTGCCTGGGATGCAACATCGAGAAAAGATGACATGAAAATATCATCGCAAAACAATTTGCGATCGATGGCAAACCTCCCTTCGCAAACGGTTTGCGTCTTTTTGCGACGATTTACGGACATATGGAAAGTGACCTTAAACGATTTTTAACTTGAGTTTAAATGCTAATGTTGGACTGCATACAGTGAGTTATTCTTAGTTTTTCGATTGACTTAAAATATAAACATAAACAAATTGCAAAAGATGTCGATATCTATTCTGGTCCTTTAACCAAATATTTAACCTTTTACAAACAGTAGGCTAGCTTGTATTTACTCTTAAATTATATATTATACCCACAGTTCTTTCCGGTCGTGATACTCACCATAAGGGCCGTTGTTTTGTGAGTTAAATAAGTGAACTCCAACTCCCGAGAGAAAGATCCTGGTTGCGTCTGGTCACGTGGTTAAGATTAATTTTTATTCTTATTTAGACTAGTGTAGAGAGGAAAAGATTTTATTTTCATCAAAACAAACGCACTTGCACATTTATTTTATTTGTTACCACCCAGAATCTGGGTACCACGTGACCAGACCTCTCGGGAGAAGGAAGAACCAGAGAACGAGGTTGAGTGAACTCATGAGTTATGAGCCAATGAAAAGAAAGGGTCAAGGTTAACCAGGGTTGGGGTCACGGTTAGGGTCAAGGTTAACCAGGGTTAGGGTGACGGTTAGGGTCAAGGTTAACCAGGGTTAGGGTGACGGTTAAGATCAAGGTTAACCAGGGTTAGGGTGAAGTTTAGGGTCAAGGTTAACCAGGGTTAGGGTGACGGTTAGGTTTTGGACCACAATTTACAACATAACGTTTGATTCATTAGGCGGTTAAGACATGGGCCTGTTGGCACTACTGTTCGTGTATTAAGAGGTTCCAAATGCCCAATAATGTGGTTTTATTTAGCGGTGGGATATCTGAATCGCACGGCAATTGAAAATATACGTTTGGTAATTTGACTCGACCGAAGTTATAAACGACGTTCTTTTAACGCCACTATAAGATAATCACAAAAAAAAATTTCTTACTCTGCATTAACTGGCAAGTTGAGATATACTTATTGGCAGAACATGCAGTAAGCTGAACAAGCTGTCCCAAATTTCTTGATCGCACATACACGATCCTGTAAAGATATCTTGATAAAAACAGAGCCGGAATATTTCATTGGTGTCATTTAGGGATGAAGTCAACACTCTGAACCCCAGTAAAACCCAACATATACTGGTTTGGGTGGTTGGTTCTGTGACCCCCTCCCCCTCCCCCAGTCCCTATGTTAGGACAACTGACAAGTTTGCTTCGAAATTGCCAGAGTTGGGTGCACGTATTTGGGTTTTTATGGGACAAAGAGTTATGCACAATACGCTGAAGTAAGCAATTCCTTTCTTGCTGCAATTTCCTGTTAGTTAGGAGATAATTGGTGACAAAATCGTTAAATTCTCCTCTGGAGTTGGTAACTTGGACCCCACCCCCAAAAATCAAGTCAAATTTTGACCTCTTCCCTTGGCCTTTTGTTGTTGCGCCCCCTAATCGTTCTTATTTCTTCGACTTTACTAGCCTTTAAGGGAAGTCACTTGGCAACAAAGACGTTCTATGGCATTGCTTTTAGAACAGTTGAAACAGAAAATCCCGTTTCTGGCGCGAACATTACTTGAGATAGACGATGCCAGCCGCTCGGTTCCGGAGCACGTGGCCGCCATTGCTGATCAGATCAAGAGTTCCACTGCACGGTACATCCGGGCACTAAGGGAGCGCGAGGAACAATTGTTGGATGATCTAGATGCCATGCGCGAGTATAAGGCTACCGTGTTATCACAGCAGAAAGAAAAGGTAACACAAGTTTTTTCCTTAATAGCAATATCCAGAGACATGTATTCGTATGTGGGGGTAG
>JAOEHT020144091.1:0-12092 GCA_025448195.2 Parazoanthus atlanticus
TGATTAGATATTGAAATATCTATTTCTTCTTTACCTACTTACCAAACTTCCCATACCTTAAACCTATTATCTTTGTTCGATGCTAAAAATTCATTCCAAGTTAGATGAATCATTAATAAGTATTGAAACACTGTCGTTAGATTAGAAAGGGAACAAAAGATATATCTTGAACTCGTGATCAACACAAAAAGTGTTCAATAAAAGCATTTTCTACAACAATTTTCAAAAACTGGACATTGCAAGGATAATATGCGCCACAGCGACTTATTTATTACATGAATTTCCTCCATATTTCGCTTTTGCCTGACAGAACTGAATCGTGAAACTTTAGTGCGCAAAACTTTGGATGACAAAAGATACAAACTATTTTCAAAATTCACGATTTGTTCTTGAAAACCGATTTTAGTGAAAGCCACGAAAGTAAAACTAAAAGTCACAAAAATATCCAAATGTTGATAGCACGAACTTAACCTGGCGTATTTTAACACAAGAAACAACTGTATAGCAAGGTATCTATGACTAGCTATTTTACTTTGGTGGGACGACTGCCCCTTCATCTGGTGTTATATTGCTTGGACGAGGCTAAATCGTAACCGATCTAGATCTGCAGTGATATAGTGATAGTGCAATTCAGCATTGCATGTTAGTAGGTCATACACGTAGGCGGAGCAGTTACCCTGTAAACGCTTAAAAACTAGAGTGCATTTATTTATCTTTATTTCTTCGTAAAATTGAAGCCAATTTAGTTTCTTAAAAAGTTCCACATTTTTCGCTCCTGTATCGCCTCCAAAGATCACTCGGGTGGCACGTTTTTGCAACTTGAAGACTCTCATTGTGTTTTCGGCTGACTGATAGATCGACCAAACAATTGATCCGTATAGTATAAACTGCTTAATCATGGCGTTGTAATAGAATTCACGCTGTTCAATAGGAAGGAATCGTCGTATTTTCCTGAGTACTGCTATTATTTGGGAGAGCTTTTTACACAGATCGTCGACGTGTATGTCAAAACTTAGGGTTTTGTCAATTGTTACACCTAGCAGTTTCTGCGAGTCCATGTGTTCTATTTCTGCATTCTCGGCTGATCTCAGTTTTAAGGCTGGTTCCGCAATCTTGTTTCCTAGGCGTTTCCCTGTTACAAGTAGACATTTTGTCTTTGCGTTTCTTATGACCCTCTTACTTTTTGTTGAACATGCACTGGGACATATCAACTAAGTCCGACTGAAGAGCTACTGTGATAGCAGCAGGAGCTGTGGTCACTTCTGATGGGTAACTGAGCGTAGTGTCGTCTGTGTAGATGTCAACCACCGAGCGCTGTGCTACTGAGGGCAGGTCATTTATGAATATGAGTATGCTTCCTTGTAGTACTCCAGACGTCACGTCTCTCAGGGAGGAGCAACATCCATCAGTGTTAACAAACTATGTTCGATTGCTTAGATAGTTGCGGATTAAGTCCAGTTCTATTTACAAACTTCGTCTTAGAGATCAAATTTGTAAAGATTTGCTACAGTCTAGGTTTCGAATATTTCAATAAAATGTGATACATTATCTGTGTTTGGTATTTTGTTACGTCATATGACATACTTGGCGGGGCTTGGATGTTCTAAGCCAAGATTTTGGCAGCCGAACCTATATTAGTTTGGATTCACCAAAACCTCCAGTATGGCTTAGCTATAAGCTACTTTACAGGTGTACCAGAACACAACTAAATAAATTACAACATAATTCTATATATTTTAAACTCTAAAAAGTTGAATAAAAATTAACATACAAATTTATATTTATTAAAATTTTTTGAAAGTTTTAGTTTAAGATCTAAAGTTCATTCTCCTAATATTTACCTTAAATTTACCTGTTCCCGCCATTTTCCTCATGTCTTTAGGCAGCGAGTTCCACTGTTTTGCTGCGAAGTATTTGAAAGACTGCAGGGCATGTTTTGTTGAATTTACGTTTGATAATGCTAATACGTTTGTTCCCCTGAGCTCGTATTTTGTGTTTCTTTGTGCAATTAGGTCTACTATAGAGGTTGGCGATGTATTATTAAAACATTTACTGATAGTTATGAGCATATCTTGTATGCGCCGGTCTTCTAACTTCACATGGCCAATTTTGGTATGATGATGTTTTGTCTAGACAAAGCGTAACGCTCTTTCATTTGCATTTTCCAGTTTCACGGTGTTTCTCTTTCCACAGTGGTGCCACACCTCGCTGCAGTAATAGAAGTTTGGTAAAATGAATGCGCTATAGAAATAAATGGCTCATAGCAAGAAATAAAGATAGTACCTGATTTTGCGCAAAAACTGAATCAAGAAAAATTTCGTGCGCAGTGAGTCTAGCAAAGTCCTCGTTAACGAACGAGGGTTGTATATTTATCGGAGGAAAGACAACTTTGTGTCAGTACAATTTCTTGGGTCTTTTCTTACTCTTTCAATCAGTCTTATTTCTAGACAGTTTATAATAGTTCTGCTTGTTCAATTATCTGTTTTAAGTAGAAAGGCTTACGATACGACAACAACTACATGTTCGTTTTGTGATATTTTACTGGATGTATTCGTACGATACAAGCTATGCGGTGAAGTGCCGCCCTTCAGGGTATACTTTTTTGACCTCCTGATCATAAACAGGGTATAAAGTTTTGGATTTTCGAAAGTTTATCATAAACAGGGTCTAAAAATTACGTGTTTTAGCGAATAAATGTATGAAATTTGAGCTGAAAATCATGAACAGGGTATGAATTCCCGAGAATTTTTCTCATAAACAGGGTCCCCCCAGAGTATCTGGGCGGAACCCCCTACCAAAACTTGGGTTAAGTACCCCCCGGGGGACTAAAACATTTGGAGAAAACATACTTTTGATAAGTGCTTAATTATTCTGCACAGAGCATAGCAATACACCTGGCTGCGCCCTCTTTTTGGACTTTGAAAAGGCGTTCGACAGTCTCGAGTGGTCTTTCTTACTCAAAGCTCTCGAAAGGATGAACTTCGGACCACAGTTCATCCACTGGACAGAAGTTTTATACCATGGTGTATAAAGTTGCGTGATGAATAATGGTTTCTCTTCGCCATTCTTTAGTATCCAGCAAGGTGTACCTCAAGGGTGTCCTCTTTCAGGATTGTTATTTGCAGTAGCAGTAGAACTACTTGGTAATGCGATCAGACAAGCAAAAACAATAAAAGGCCTTAATGTAGGTCTAAATAAGATAAAATTGATTGTCAACCATTCTACAAGGTTGTGTTAGATGGTTGGCAAGAAGTCTGAGAAATTACAACGAGAAAAACGCACACATTAGCGATGAGCCGTGATAATCTAGAACAACAAGTTCATCGCCGTAAACAAAAAGTCTCTGTATTTCAAATCGTGGCACAAGACAGATGTAAGCAAGTTATCAGACCTGTTAAATGGCAGTTGCTTTTATACATATGATCAATTTGTGAAAAAATACAAAACAAAGACGCACTTTTTACAATACTACTCCCTCATTAATGCCATTCCTTCAACGTGGAAAAAGAAGATTCTTTCAGTACAAGCAGCCGATGAGATCAGTATGAAAAAAAGAAAGAAAGAGAAAGAAAAAATCACCTCCGCTATTAAGTAATCTTACCAATAAGAAGGCATACAATGTCTTGATTTCCAAAGAAATCGAACCGCCCACATCCCAACAGGGCTTTTGAAATTTTATTACAATAGCTGAAATAGTTAAAACGTGGTACCAATCTTTGAAGAAAAGATTTGAAAGAACTTTTAAATCAAGAAAATATGAAAGACCTCAAAATATAATATTACGAAGGGTATGGCTACATTATCCATTTCTATCCAAGATATATGAATCTCAAAGTATCACTATCATAAGGAGGTCAGAACGATTTGCCATTCAGTCTATAGAATGATTAAGATTGTATCAGCTCCATAGTTCATAACAGGTTAATATGAAAGGTACAGACTAGAAGAAATAGCTGCCATCGGCTGGTTTGCCGGATTGCTTAAACAGCCACATCCTGGAAATTTAATCTCATCTGTTAACGTCATAATCTCTACTATACCCTCCGCTCCATCGCTTGAGATTGTTCTGTGACACGTATGATGGGAAGTGCACCCAAAGAATCCTATCGAACGTAGATCTCAAACTTATCTCCCGCTGATACCGTGGTTGACCGATCGTCACAGAAGTATTTCCTCGGCGCTGGTTTGCAACAGAAGAAGTGATGACTCGAACCATCTTGTATGAATGCGCTCCTAATATAGAGTCTGTCCTTTTTACTGGATCCAGGGTAGTTTGATCCCCATTTGTCTTTTTTATAACCGCTCTTATACCCCCACTTGGCACAGTTCTGTGACAGTACTGAGGTGTCATCTGGCAATGCGGTGAATGAACCACACGCCTGAGCTTGAGGCTTAAATGTTTCAATCATGGATCTGACAGCAGCACGGCCAAGTGTGTCGTTGTTAGTCATGATGTGAAAGGTGCGTCCAACGGATTTCTTACGGCAGTAGAGGCGCAGCTGATCAAACCCCATGTCTTGTTTGAGTTTCACAAGGCCGTCGTTGTCAACGATGCGGTTTTCAACTTGTTCCGAGATCATTCTGTAGTCGCTCACTGTGATGGTGTCTGTCAGAGGTGTTGAACTGCTCAACACTGTTCGTTTGATCAGTGTCCAGCCTCCTGTAACGTCAGTGAGAAAAACTAAAAAGTTAACAGAAATGCAAGCAGATGATGAACAAACAAGATCCCTTTGAGACAGACTGAGAGTAGCTAGTTGAGATCAAGACAGACCACTTCAGATAAGACTAGTAAAGCATATAAAATCTGAGAGATAGACACTTGAAATAATAATTCATATAATAATAATAATAATAATAATAATAATAATAATAACAATAATAACTTTATCTATATACCGCTTTTCCCTGGAAAGTCCAAAAGCGCTTTACAATATTAAATTTGTAACAAAATATCTTTCTCGAGCAGTAATATGAACTTTAAAAAGACAGATGCTAAAAAATTGATTGATCAGGACAGGTCATTATGCAAATCAGCCGATCAGATAAAGATGTACAGTCGTTTGCTTTCGTGATGATAAGAAGGGGGCAAAATGTTTGCACAAGAATATTGAAGGACACGAAGCTTTCAATTGTTAATTGAACGCAGGCGTGCGTTTGAGAGAGGGATGAATAAAGAGGTGAAATGAGAAGGTGGTTAAGAAAGTACTATTAATGGAACCCTGAGGTAAAGGAGCATATCAGTTACTAAAGAAATTTTCCATTTTTCTCCCAATTTTTAAGAAGGTCCATTTTGTGCTACAGCGATTTAATTCACGTGCACAAGATTTTGTAAACGAAACGGTTTGGTGTAGTCGTTGATGGCATTGCTTTCGATGTATTGAGAGCTTCAAAGGCTTTAAGCGTTTAGTAAAGTTGTTTAGTAAAGTGGTTTATTTATATTTTGGAATGAGCAGCTATAGGGTGAATTACAATAGATTTCACATGTACAGTTTCTATAAAATACAATAATAATAATAATAATAAGGAAACTATTAACAATAATAAAACAAATTATTTTAAAAGCATTTGGATGATTTGAACATTATAAAACTTTGTTTAAAACGGTTTGTTTTGCAGTCTGAGAGGCACATTAAAACAACGATTCCGGACACAGTTCACGAACCTTGGGAAGGAGACCGTGGAGCGGAAGGTCTTTGTTTGAAATGATGTTGTTAGAAAGCCGCTCTGTTAATGTTTGGTGTCGGCCGTGCAAAGTTGCTAAACCGGACGACTTCAGGACGTCCACGTATGTTTTCTCAGGAAAAATAATGCACAAAGCGCGTTTTTGTAGCCTTCCGTAGATCGTCACTTTTAAGTACTAAAAAGTACTTTGGCAAAGAGTTATAGTACATTTGCCAGTCGGTAACTGACCTGATTCAGGTTTTGTAAAAAGTAATCAGTTCACTGGTAGCAATATTTGCCCGCTTGAGTTGTCTTAGGCAATAACGCCTAGAAGAACTTTCTGGACTGTCTCCGATATGTGAACGTTCCACTTTAGGTCACAAGAGAAATTGAGACCCAACAGTTTAGCATGTGACACATGCACGACATCAGTGGTTTTGCTGTTGATGGTTACTGGCTCAAAAACTCGTTCGGTCTTAGCAAAGCTAATGTGCAGCTCTTTGCATTTTGCTTCATTGAGTTGGGGTCTGTCAGCCTGGGGCTTGCTAGCAAGTTTGTCGATGGAGGTCTGAATCTTGCTGGATTCGCTTTTGTCGACGGATTCGGCCATGGTCGTATCGTCAACGAACTTCCACAGTTCTAAATCTTCTACGTCCAGGTCGTTGATCATTACGAGGAACAACCATTGACTCAGTTTGGACCCCTGGGGTACATCGGCAGCTACAGAGCTCCATTCAGAGTAGCAATCTTGGGCCAACTTGACTCTCTGTTTCCAGTTTGTAAGAAAGTCGACGATCCAGAGTAAGATTTCTTCGGGTATTTCGTACTGGAGAAGTTTCGGCAATTACTCGGTGGTCTATCAGATCAAATACTTTCTTGAAGTCAAACAACACTACCCTAACGGTCGAACTGTTCCCGTCTGTTTGCTGAAATATTGTGTTAGCCACGAAGACAAGAGTTTGGCAAATATTACTAATATTCACTATAAAGAGAGATTGTCAAAACTGTGAAGTGCGTTTTTGAGCTTTAAAATGATGTAGAATGAAATATAGAATAATTAGTAATTAGGGGACTCATTAGTAAAAAGTTGTTTCATACATTTTTGATCTCTCATTGCATTGAACGACTGCAATATTTTCTACTTTCCGCTCTTCAAGGTAATCGTGTTATCAAAAGTTGACATCTGATTCGAGAAAGAATACTACAGCAAAAAATAAAAGATAAAATAATGTATGTAACAATGGACGAGACCCTGTCCTGGACAAAGCATATCAACAACATTTTAGAAAAGATCTCTTCAGGAATAGGCGCCTTAAAGCGCACGAGGCCATTCATTAATCAACACACTCCGGTAAAAACCTGCGAGGTCCTATAGTTGAGCCCCATTTCAACTACTGCAGTAGCGTATGGGATTGTCTAAGTCAACATCTGAGTGAAAAATTACAAAAACTACAAAACCGCGCTACGAGGATACAGTAGTTACTAATTCTAGCTATGATACTAGTTTCGGTTCTCTTCTTGAGTTACTTGGATGGAACAGGATCTCAGTCAGCCGAACCAAACAAAAGGCGGTTATCGTGTTGAAAACATTAAACAAGTTAACACCAACATATATGCAGAATATGACACTACTAAGGCGGGCGAATGTCGCAGTTAGAGACATCTTAAACTTCTACTGCACCTGTATTAGACCGGTGCTTGAGTATTGCGCACAAGTTTTTCACCACGCCCTCTCCGCATATCTAAGCGACGACCTAGAGCGTATTCAGAAACGCGCGCTCTCCATCATATCACCAGGGCGTTCATACGCAGACAACCTCAAGTTACATAATATCAGTTCTTTGAGGAACAGGCGCCAGAAACACTGTGAGAAGGTCTACGCGTCAATTGAATCGAACAGTAATCACAAACTTTAACATCTGTTACCAGATAAGCATACCTCACGTTACAACTTAAGGAGGAAACGCCAATTTACTCGCCAAGCAATACGCACTAAGCGTTTTTCGAACACGTTCATACCATCAATGTCCAATAAGTAGTTAGTACATTAACCATTTTAATCAGCATCTTGATAGTTATACTCTTAAACATTCGTACAATTTTTGCATATTTTATATGTAGTAATAAGTATTTACCCAATTATTACCTAACATTTGTAGTTTACTTAGTGTAATTTATTATCTTATATATTGTAAATTTTTGCGTAATTCAGCTGTTGCAAGTTATCTGTCTATCTATCTATCTATCTATCTATCTATCTATCTATCTATCTATCTATCTATCTATCTACCTTCGCATGTGTATTATTCTAAAACCCGTCCTTTGAAAATAGAAGTGGTTTAATCAATTCAATTTGTTCAACCTGTGACGCATAGTAAAATAGGATAACGAAGTGCAAAAAAGTATTGCAAAATGACCAAGTCTTTGAACTGACCTGTGGGAGGGAAATCAGAACCATATTTGGCGAAATAGTACGGCTCAAGGTAGAGACGGACGAGACGATCAAACTGGTTCTCCTGCAAGAAATGAAAGATAAAGCTTGTCTCTAGCCACAATCATAACAAACCAGATTTCTTCAACACTGAGTTACTAATAACTTATTATTAAGGATCATGAAAAGCAACAGCTTTTTAAGTACACACGAAGATGTCTAAAACTCTATATATCAAGAAAGAAACAATCAAGATGTAAGAAAATTCCTTTCCGAAACAAACTCATGATTCGAACTACTACTGTTCACGATTTCAGTGAAGAGTCGTGGCATGGAGGTGATGGTAATGGTGCTGGTGATGGTGGTGATGGTGATGATGATGGTGATGGTGCTGGTGATGGTGGTGATGGTGCTGGTGATGGTGGTGATGGTGATGGTAATGGTGCTGGTGTTGGTGGTGATGGTGACGGTGCTGGTGAAGCTGGTGGTCGAAAAGATGGTGATGCTGATGCTGATGGCGATGGTGGTGATGAAGGTGGTGGTGGTGTTCGTGTTGGTGCTGGTGTTGTTGCTGGTGTTGGTGTTGGTATTAGTGACGGTGCTGGTGCTGGTACTGGTGCTGGTGCTGGTGCTGGTGTTGGTGCTGGTGCTGGTGCTGGTGTTGGTGCTGGTGCTGGTGTTGGTGCTGGTGTTGGTGCTGGTGCTGGTGCTGGTGTTGGTGCTGATGCTGGTGCTGGTGTTGGTGCTGGTGCTGGTGTTGGTGTTGGTATTGGTGTTGGTGCTGGTGTTGGTGTCGGTGCTGGTGTCGGTGCTGGTGTTGGTGTTGGTGTTGGTGTTGGTGTTTGTGTTTGTTCGTGTTTGAGCTTGCTGTATATCTGTAAGAGTACGTGTATCTGCTATTGTAGTTGCAGAAAACCTTTACTAAAACTGTCACTCTGTTTCTCTTTTCACAGTATGCAGACAAAGATGTTCAGCTCTTTTAACCCCAGTCCTTTCAGAAGAAAAAGAAGTATTGAGCAGACGAGAAAGAATAAACATGGAACGAATCCAAGATCATAAAAAGACACAAAAGAACATAAAATGGTGAAAATGCATTTGATCGTGTACATAAGCACGTGGCACTTTTCCTTAGATAACCGGAAACTAAAGTAATTGAATTTGTGCATATGAACAGGCGACCGAACTAGTTGTAGCTACTGCAAAGAAGAGCGCATTCAGTATCTACTTATATAGCGGCCTTCAGAAACAAAGGGTTGCTAATTAATAAGTCAATTACGATAAATGCTTGATTTGAAAACAGTTAGATGTCAGCTCAGAGGCAACGAACCAGGTTGCTGGCGCTGCTGTTTTGGGTGTTGTGTGTCTATATGTATGTATGTATGTCTGTGAGAGTGAATGTGTGTGAGTGTACATGAGTCAGTGTCAGTGTCAGTGTGAGTGTACATGTGTAAGTGTACTTGCAACAACAACAACAACCTTTATTGTACTCCTCCAGATGAAATACTTACAGCTTTCACATAAATAAAATTTAACTTTAATGTTGACTAATACGGAAAAAATAATGAAAGCTCTGCAAATTTAAATTAATAAATACTTTAGAAGTACTGGCATCTAAAATAACCACAGGGTTAACAGATTTGTGACTTGTGAATGAGAGTGCGACTGTGTGTGTGTGTACCGCGTGACAAACGTGTGAACATGAGTGTGTTGTGTTACACTTGAACAACTTTCAAGTGTCAGTCTCTCAAATTGGGTTATAAGTGATCTAAACGGATTGCAGAAACGAAGAAGACACTTTCAGGATTCATCGGGTATATGCTGTACCTTGACTTTCCCCGTTGTAATGAAAATCAGATCTAATTGCTTCCAATTATCGATCTGATTCTCATTTATAGCCAGTTCTCCCTAGAAATAAACGCAATATTACCCCTTTTCCGTCTGCGGTCATATTTTCGAGAAATAACCAGTGCTGATATATACAATGATACTTTGGAGGCAGTAATACCTACCCCAAACAAACAACACCGAATCCCCAAATCGATTTGTTAGAAAACCGTCCTGAAGAAAAACATAGAATGGACTGGTATACTTTGCATTATTAGCCTAATTGAATGACTTCAATATTAGAAATAAAGATTTTATTTGCTTAAAAACACGGACTTTAAACACTCGGGGAAACAGAAATAAAACATCTAGTCAGTATGATTTTAAGATTTTTACATCACATTTTCGTTTTCGGGTAATAAATTAAACATTATTTTGTCGTAGGACGTAAGATGGCAAAGTTATAGGATTATGAAGATGGGAACTGTATTCTAAAATAGCAAAGATATGTACGGTGACCCACAAGTGTCACGGAAAAACTTACTCTCTCACGGCAAAACTTTATTTCCTAACTCTCTTACGGCAAAACTTACTCTCTCACGACAAAACTTACTCTCTCGCAGCAAAACTTACTCTCTCACGGCAAAACTTACTCGGCTCACGGCAAAACTTACTTATCGGTCAGGCGGCGGGAGTGAAACCAAATTTTGTCTGCCCGAGAGGAATCTGGAGACGAAACTAGTTAAACATGGCGGACGAGAGGAGCCCGAAGAGGAAGACGATTTTGATTGTTGCACAATACTGATGCCTTCGCTGTAGTTTTGTGATACATGTTTAACTGTTCCGACTTTAAAAAAAGAAATGTGTTTAGTTTAACATTTTACAATATTATTTTAATTACAAACCTTGAGGAGAGCTTGGCATCATTATTTCGATTTCGGTGCGTGACCAGAGTCGACTTCGAAGCAGCAGCCATTGCCATTGCATGAAGCAAACCAATATATTATAAAACATTCTCTTCTCCAACGAACATGCTGGATTACTGATGTAACATAAATCGTGTGGTCTTGGTCGTTGTGCAACAAAACCTCTGTAAATGATCGAAACGAGTTTTATAATTCGTCAATCCTTGTCATCCGAATGTTAAGTCATATGATAATTATAGATCTCATCCATGACATCGTCGCATTGGTACGTGCAGTGTTTTCAAGTATTCGCTATCTTCTTCAATTATTCAAGTCAGTTAAAGCTAAAGTGTGTGTTTTTATATGTGAACTAAGGTATGAACTCGAGGAAATTAATGCACGTCATTACATTTCTGTGAAAAGTCAGAACAACTAAACAAAGCCGACGTGACATCGACAATGGTCATGAGTGATTGACCGCGTTGTTGTGGCAATGTTTTAGCATATTTTAAAATATTCTCACACATGTATCGGATTGATGTATCATAAATCGTGTTGTTTTGGTTGTTGTATAACAAAACCTCTGTAAACGATCGAAACAAGTTAAAATATATATATTTTTCTTCGATACGAAATGCCAACATTGTGCTAGATAATTATTATAGATCCGTCGCGTTAGTGCGTGATGTATTTTCAGCTATTCGCTGTCTTCTTTAATTATTCAAGTCTGTTTAAAGAAGTAATGGGGCATTTTTATACATGAACCAAGTTAAAACTGTTGTGGAACGAAATTCAAAGAAATTAATGCGCATCATTTTACCCGTGTCAGTTACCAGATCAACTGGACGTTTGGTCAGGTTCACTACTAGGTACTATTGCCTCACAATCGTATTGACTGCCTGACAAGTAATTATCCCAAACAATATTGACGATACTTTAGTTAGTCTTTTTGACAGCAGTTTTCACCAGCGGATAAGCCGTTTTGAATTCCAATAACAACGGTATAACAACATGCTAAATTCAAACACTTAACAGTATCATAGACACTCGTTTTAAGTCACGTGACATGTGACGTCATCACGAAAGATGGTTGGTAGTGACCCGTACTTCATCCTGGGTAAGTTTGGTGATCGTATCACTCACTAAAACATGTAAATGAAAGTAAACACACTTTTGTTACATTTAGGGATAAAATTTGTTACATTTAGGTTGGATCAGATTGTTACATTTAGGGTTAAAAAGTTGTTACATTTAGGGTGAGTCGTTTGTTA